>MDKH01187348.1:0-26486 GCA_005239495.1 Nicotiana undulata
CAAGAAATGCCCGGCAAGGGTCTCAACTATAACCAATCACCTCAATCACATACTCTACACTTGGATTATAATTCGTATCAACACTTCTCAAGCTCAACAACCAATACTTTCAATCAAGAATAAATTACCATGTAAAGACCATCTCATAATATGCTAAACGTGGAAGAAATACTACAATTTCTATCAAAATAGACTCACAGGCATGCTTGACACACATTGCATAGGTACTCTTAACTCAAAATTGTGAAGAAAACACTTACCACGTTTTATATGGTGAAAATCGCCTCAAAAATCGCTTCAATCCGAGCTCCATAGCTCCAAATATGCTAAAAATGGCCGAAACCTCGATATATAACGTCTGCCCAGTTATTTACTCATCGCGATCGCAGAAAATGCTTCGTGATCACGAAGTGCAAAAATTTCTAGCCCAAAATTTGCTCTTCGCGATCGAGGAAAAAGCTTCGCGATCGCGAAGAACAAATGCCCAGCTCTTCCGGATAGCCTCTAGTAGAATGGTCATAACCTTTTGCAAAAAACTCCAAATGACAAATGGTTTAATGTTATGAAAACTAGACTTCAATATCTACAACTTTCATGTGTTAGTCATCTCCCAATTCCTTAGTGATTTTGAGATATAAGCTGCCAAAGTCAGCCCTGTGCAATACAAATTTCTTCTTCATCTTCCCGGACACCCTGTAGTGAAACAGCCATATCTCTTTTTACACAAATCCAAATGCTAAATGGTTTACTGTTCTAGAAACTAGACACAAAGGGCTACAATTGTCCGTTTACACTATCTCAAAATTCCTTATAGATTGTGAGATATGAGCCTCCGAAGTCGAGTCAGTGCATAAGAACATTTCCTCTACGCGATCGCGAAAGGCTTTCCGCGATCGCGATTCACTGGCCCATTTCTCTCATTTTACTCATCGCGATCGCCGCCAATTCCCGCGATCGCGTAGCACACTGCTGTAGCCAAAAGCCAGCAGTTATAAATGGCCTAGAAATGGTCCGAAACCACCCCGAAACTCACCCGAACCCCTCGGGACCCCGTCTGAACGTGCCAACAAGTCTGAAAACATATCACAGACTTAGTCGAGACCTCAAATCACATCAAGCAACGTTGAAATCATGAATCGCACCCCAATTCAAGCTTAATGAACTTCAGAACTTGAAACTTCTACATTCTATGTCAAAACCTATCAAATCACGTCCGATTGACCTCAAATTTTGCACACAAGTCACATTCGACATTACGGACCTGCTCCAACTTTCGGAATCGCATTCCGACCCCAATATCAAAATTTCCACTTCCGGTCGGATTTCTCAAAAACCTTCAAAATTCTATCTTTAGCCAAATGACTTTAAAATAACCTACGGACATCCGGATTCACTTTCGATCGCGCTCCCAACTCCAAAATCACCATACGAAGCTATACCCAGGCTCGGAATCCCAAACGGACATCAATATCACTGAAATGCGCTTCAAGCCAAACTTAGAAAATTTCTTCAAAATGCTGACTTCCACAATATACGTCGAAACGCTCTCGGGTTATCCAAAGCCTGATCCGGACATACGCCCAAGTCCAAAATCATCATACGAACCTGCAGGAACCTTTAAATCCTGATTCGGAGGTCGTTTACTCAAAATTCCAATCTTAGTTGATTCTTCCAGCTTAAGGCTTCCGAAATGAGAATTTTCTTCCTAAATTGACTCCGAACTTCCCGAAATTCAATTCTGACCACACCTACAAGTCATAATACCTGAAATGAAGCTGCTCATGGCCTCAAACCGCTGAACGACATGCTAGAGCTCAAAACAACCGGTCGGGTCGTTACACCTAAGGTCAGGCAATGGCGTCAGAGGAGGAGCAGAATAGGTTAGAGAGGTTCAAGAAGTATTTTCCTTCTACTTTCAGTGGCGCAACTTCTGAGGATGCACATGGTTTTCTAGACCAGTGTCACCGTATTCTACGCACTATGGGCATAGTAGACTTGAGCAGGGTCGACCTTAGTACTTTATAGGTAACAGGGGCGGCATATAGATGGTAGCAGGATTATGAGGAGAATAGGTCAGCTGATGCAACCACTTACTTGAGCTCAGTTCACGGATCTCTTTTTGAGGGAGTTTGTTCCACAAACCTTAGGGGATGTGTTGCCCATCGAGTTCGAGCAGTTCGCCAGGGTACTAAGACTATGTTCGAATGTTCTATGACTTTTGTTGAGTTATCTCATCATGTACCTGCTTCAGTTTCCATTGTTATTGAGAGGGTTTGTATATTTATTGAGGGACTCAGTTATGGTCTCGGATTTGGGATGGCACGGGAGTTGGAGACTGATACTCCATTTCATCAGGTTGTGGAGATCGATAAGAAGTTGGAGCGTATCCACGATCTTGAGAGGGAGGATAGGGAGGCTAAGAAGCCTCGTGGACCTGGAGTATCTACTAGTCCCTATTTTGTGGGAAGGATGCGTCATGGAAGAGGTTTTGTTGGTTAGCAAGTTCAGTATGCACTTCAGGCTTCATGTTGTGCTGCAGTTATCCATGGATCCTAGGACACTCGTTTTGGACAATTCCCATAGCTACATCAGTAGAGAGGTTGTTTTGACTGTAGGGATATCAGGAACATGATGAGAGATTGTCCCAGACTCTGGACGGGTGTACCTTAGCTGAATACTCGGGTTATGGTTTCCACTCTAGTTGTTGCTACACCTGGAAATCCAACTAGAGATAGGGGACAAGCGGGTAGAGGGTGTCCTAGAGGGGGAGGGCAGGCCCGTTTTTATGCTTTCCCTGGTAAGACTAAGGCCGTTGTACTAGATGATGTCATTACATGTATTGTTCCGGTTTCTTATAGAGATGCATCAATTTTATTTGATCGGGGCCCTACTTATTTGTATATGTTGTCCTATTCTACCTCATGCTTGGTTATGCCTCGTGTTTCATGAGTACCCATGTTTATGTGTCTATACCCATTAGGCATTCTATTGTGTTGGATTGTGTTATTCGTTCGTGTATGGTCACTATTGGGGGCTATGAGACTAGGGAATGATAGCATCCTAGGAATCTCAAATCTATTCAAGGACAAGGAGAAGTTTTGGAATCTCAAAGAGAGCCTTTAACAAGATCTCAAGCTAAAAAGTTGCAAAACAAGGTCATTGGACTTCGTGAGCGATAAAAGAAGTTGTTAATTAGGAGGAAGAGCTTAAGGATAAAAGATATGAGTTATCTAGGTGTTATAATTACTTTATGGCCCAAATTTATGTCCAAGAAGAGGCTGATTAGATCCCAAGAAACATCATCTGAAGAAGGTCCAAATCAGGCCACCGTTGGACCAATTTGGCACCTAAATTGTGTCAAAACTTGCAGCCCATGAAGATACGTTTTCATAACATAAAAAGGACTTACTTGATGTCCAAGAAAGTTTCAATAGCCGTACTAGATGTTGAGTTCAAGTTTGACCCAAGTTGCTTGCAAATGTCTTTCAATATTTCCAAGATTTTCAAGATTCTATCCAAGATTGGTTTGAGACTTATTTCCATATATTATGGGACTATATTTATTGTTTTCCTAGTTACTTAAGGTTATGTTTTCCTTTTACTAAGATTTTTGGAATTACTTTCCAAGAATGATTTGGTTTTTGCTTCATAGTATTTTCCTAAGGTAGTTGGATTTGTTGTCCAAAGTAGTTTAGGACTTTATTTCCTTGTTTTAGGTACATTTTCGTAACCCCTCTCTATATAAAGGGTGTCTTCTTTGTTTTAGACTTATATTATTATAGACAATATCAATAAAAATTGTGAGATTTTTCTTGCACTCTTGTGTGTGGCTACTCTTGGATTTATTCTTCAACCTTCAAGACTCAACTTAAGGTGGTAAGATTAAATTCTTTCGAAATCTTAGATCACTTCTAGGTACTCAAGAAAGGTGATAAGTTTAGGCTTATTTTTGTTCTTGTTATTCTAAAGGGTCGGGTTTCACAATCTATTTCTTGTTTTTAAGTCTTTACTAAAGGTTATTAGTTCTTTGTTAGCTAATTGTTGTTGTTAGGATTCAACTTCAAGAATAGACTTCTTGAATTCAAGAAACTCTTTCTTGAATTCAATCTATCTTTAATTTTCTGTCTTTTTTGTTTCTTTATTTTTCTTTTAGCTTCCGTATGTTTCTTGATTTTCTTTAGTAGTTCTTGGACCCCTATCGTGTTGTTATCAAGGGTTGTCCTTATGCTACTTAATATGGTGGGTTTTGATATATTATGGATTGTTCGGCGATGAGTGGGGCTTTGCAGGCATGGGGTTTCGTGGTATGTTGTGATTTTTGTTCTACGGAATTGAGTTATTGAAAGGTTTTTGGTTGATGGGTTTTCTATCCTACTTGTGATCTCGAGTTGAGGATGGGATCCTCGTGTTTTCATGTGGATCGGTTTTTTTGGACCAGGCTACGTGTTGTGGTGGGGTTATGTTAGAATGAGATTTTTTGTGGTTATTTCTTGTGTTTTGCTTCTTACTTGTGGAATGGATTCCTAGTATGGTGCCGATGGGCAGTTGTACTTGTGGGACATGTTGGATAGTTCTCTCATGTGTTTCTCGTTCCATCTTCATTTATATTTGAGTTGTGCTTGTCGGGTACGAATTGCGACGTGTGTGACTAGGTGATGTTTGGTGTGTCTTTTCAATCGAATAACATGTACCATACGAGGTGAGATCAATGGACCTGGAGTTAATGCGATCAAACATGGATAAGGTATATTCATGGATAAGAATGTCGTTAATTAACTTAGAGCTTGGTGTTGGTTCTTGTCGGGCGAGAGGACTCCACGACGTGTTGGTTGGAAGAGTGGATATGATTTTCCAAATATTTCTTACGTCATTATCAACGTTGTGAAGGTTTGGAACAAGATTTTATTTTGTATGAGGTAACTTATAGGAATCGAGTTTGGTTATGGGTAGGTATTATGGTCGGAAATGTTGCTATAGGCATGTGAGCGGTGAGCACGTGTGGTTATACCTTGTGACTTTATTTATGATCAGATGCAGCTGGATGAGGTTGACACAATGTGTGTGTATGTGTGAGAATCGGGTCTTAGGATGTCACGACCCAGACCGTAGGGCAGCGACGGGCACCCGGTGCCTTATTCAATCGAGTACCAACATAACCTATCTTTCTTATCATACCAACATGGATAACTAGGCTAGAAGGGGCCGTCATGAGATAACCATAATAAAACATCAGGGAATACTCGACATAGGATGAGCCAACATGGTATACTCATACATGTGATACGGGCCTATACGACCGAAATGATCATTTGTACACTCAAAACATAGGTCTACAAGGCCATACAATAATCCATATACATGACATCTTTCTACAAGTCTCTAAGAGTACATAAACGTTATAAAGGCCGGAACAAGGCTCCGCCATACCAATCTATACATGTCTGAAGCATATTGATCAAATAGGTAACTTCGGAGCAAGTGGAGTGCCACCTACACCTTCCGGTGAGCTGATAGCCAACTAGGAGGACTGTCAACCTGTCAATTGGGTCCTGCGGGCATAAAACGCAGTGTCCCCAGGCAAAAGGGACGTCAGTACAAATAAATTACCGAGTATGTAAGGCATGAAAGCGGTATATAAAAGACATATGGAGTAAAGAACTCAACCAGTAAGTCTGAATAGCTTTGTGAATCATGAAACATGCCATGCATATGCGTATAAATGACGTATCATGCATAGGAATATGCGTACATAACATCTCTGAGGTCATCCCATCATACCATCTCAGCCTCCGTTGGCGAAATCATCAGCGTATACTAGTTGATCAGGTGGTGGTGCGTATATAACATCATAACCTTTCCCCATACCCCATATACATATAATATACGTGTATATAACACCATTTGGTCATAGGTCAATGTGTTGCATAAGTCAATAAGATCTCTCGGGATGTCATAGGATCAATATGTCTTTGGTTAATATCACAAATAAATAAACTTTATCAACTTACGTATTTTCTGCAACCCATTAATAGACGATATGACAATAGGACATATGGGAAATCAAGAAAATAGGCAACCAAAGTATTTCTAAGAATAGTCATTTGTGAAACTTCTGCATTTGCTCGTTTCTTTTGTGTCATATGGATCATGCTACCTTTACCCCATTGAGTCCATAATACCTTCCAAGAAACTCTTTAAACAACTCAACTTAATCTAACGTAACATAAGGAGATTTAAAATTAGTGTCGAGTAAAGGCTAAGTTCGTAACTTAAGCTATTAGCTCGTTGAAGTAAATTCGACAGCATATCCCCTGTAACAAGGGCCTACTCCATTAACATATACCAACAAGAAGAAGAAGAGAAATTCAGCAACATATGATATCGATAACATGACACCGTAAAACAACAACAAGTTACAATTACTTCACGATGAGCGGAAAACTTTGATTGGAACCCGTATACCGCACATCAACCCATATAGACTTCTTAATTTAACTTAACTGTATCATTAATATGATAATGAAGTCATTCATCAATGATTCCAGCCTTATACCATATATTTATAACAAAGAAAATAATCTTCAACTCCAACTATCCTTAATTATCAACTTTATTCACTAGTTCATGTCTAGTCCATCCATTTAACTTAATCAACATCAAGATAACCTTAAGCACATGCAATAAACAAAACATACATACCTCCTACAGTATATTCAAGTCGAATACCAAGTTACATTTGGCTTACAACAGCCCTCAATGGCAATACAACACCATAAAAGTGACTTAAGCAAATCTTCACTTCCAATCTCAAGTTTCATATGTTTCTTTCACCAATTCACTTGATAAACATATAGACATGCATAACAACAGAAATCATATCATAATCAAATTATTTTTCCCACTTTACAACTATAACAACGTGTATATATATATATATATATATATATATATATATATATATATTTATATCAAGTGCTATCTTGTTATCTTTCACTCCAACACCACAACCAACATTTAATTAACCTTAAACACCATAAAAAAGATGTTAAATATACCTTAGGCAGTAGATATATTTCTAATCCTAAGCTTAACTTAGCTCACCATCATCCTTATTCACATTACAACACCATAGAGGGGCTATTCCTCATCTTTGGCTAACTTTGATGCTGGATAAAGGTGTAGTTTTTTTGGAATTTGTTTGGAGTATTTGTGGAACTTCTTGGAAGGGTTTGGAGAGTGAGAGGATGGAGGGTGGACGAAAAATGGGCAAATCTCATTCCAAAAACGAGATAAAAACAAGTTCGATCATCATACCCAAGCCTTTGTGGAACTGCTTGGAAGGGTTTAGAGAGTGTGAGGATTGAGGGTGGACGAAAAATGGTCAAATCTCATCCCAAAAAGGAGATAAAAATAAGTGAAGTTCGGTCGCCGATCAAGTGGGTCCCATAGGGGCTTCCTGTGCAGTCTCACAAAATACAAATATCTCTCTACAACGATGTCATATTGATGAACGGTTAAGTGCGTTAGAAATTAGGCTCGTATATATTCATGTTACGCCCCGCAATATTACGTCAATATTACGTGCCGCAATATTATGTTACGATGATGTTACGTCTTGCACTACTACATTACGATGATGTTATGCTTTGTAGTATTAATATACGACGATGTTGCACCCTGTAGTATTGTACGTTGAATTTGTCGTAAGGTAATTGACATCAGTCCAATGAAGAGATTATTTGGAGATACTAATGATTATGCTATTTCAAACAAGTGATGAGTAAATTTGTGAAGGTGAGAGGGGAAACAAGTCAAAGAAAATGAATTTTCGTCCAAGTTTTGCATGTTGGGATAAAATTCAGGCCGAGCGTTAATACTCAGTATTTATGGACTAGTACCATACAAGGTACCACATGGCCATGATAGTAAGGTGTATAAGGTATGTCAAAAATGGGTAGTATTTGAAGTAATTTGAGATAGTTCTTAATTATGTGGGTAATTGCTTAATTATTAGTTAGTGAGAGATTAATTAAAATTTGGATAATTAAAGATTTTAGATAACTTAGCCCTCCACGTGGCAGCATCCCCCATGATTTTTAAAGTGACTACTAAGTCTTACATAGGTGGCAAATTTAGGGAATTAAATGGCTTACTCATCTAATAAGTGGGCCACACTCACTATAAGAACTTTGCTACAACTAGTGCTATGTCTTACTTCCTAATATAAGATCAAAAATTAAAGAGTTGAGTTTGAGGGACTGGTCGCAGATGCCATTGATGCCAAGGTCCATAACGATTCCATGGACAATGATGAGTTTTAGGGGCTGGTCGAAATTTAATCCCCCAAAGAGCAAATATTCCATATAATATATGAATGATGTTGTTCGTTGATTCCGTAGCAATGGAATAAAGCGTCAATTGAAAATTTTAAGAGAGAACGGTACTATCTTTATCAAGAATATCATACAGATTTTCCTTACTCCAAGTATATTAAGGCTATCGCTTCTTTCTTTTTGGCATGATCCAAATTATACAGAAGAAACGAGCAAATGCATGGTTTTCATAAATTAATCTATTTATAGAAATACTAGGGGTGTCTATATTCTTGATTCCCCATGTGTCATATTATTATATCTTCTGTTCATGGGTCTCAGAAAAATATGTATTTGATAATGTTTATTTTGATTTTATGGCATTCCGAGAAAATTTTATCAACGAATTTCTTATGCATTTCATTGCATTTACCCATGACCAGATGGCGTCATATACGCGTATATATGTATATTATATTTATGGGATACGGGAAAAAGGTTACAGCGTTATATACGCACCACCACCTGATCAACTGGTATACGTTGATGATATTGCCCACAATGGTCGAGATGATATGATGGGATGCCCTCAGAGGCTTGATGATGTTATGAACACATGTACCCATGCACAACATGACATTCATACGCATATGCTTGACACTATAAGGATTTCATGATTTACAAAGTTATCTAGACTTACAGGTTGAGTCATTTACTCTATATTTCTTCTATGTACTTATTTATGTGCCTTACATACTCGGTACATTATTTGTACTAACGTCCCTTTTGCCTGGGGACGTTACGTTTCATGCCCGCTGGTCCCGATAGACAAATCGAGAGCCCTCCAAGTAGGCTATCAGCTCAGCGGAAGATGTTGGTTCGCTCCATTTGCTTAGGAGTTGCTTGTTTGGTTAGTATGATTTAGACGTGTATTATTTTATGGCGTGACTCTGTCCCGACCTTTATGAAGATTATATATTCTTAGAAGTTTGTAGACAAATGTCATGTACATAAAATATTTTATGGCCTTGTTGGCCTATGTTTAGTATACGAGTGGATATTTAGTCTTATAGGCCCGTATGTCTTATGTATAAATTGGTATCTCACGTTGTATTCTACTTATATCACAGCAGTCTTCCAGCTCAGTTATCTACGATAGTATGATACATTATGTTGGTACTCGGTTGAGTAAGGTTCTGGGTGCCCATCGCGGCCCATCGGTTTGGGTCGTGACAAAAGTTGTATCAGAGCAGTTCTGTCCTAGGGAGTCTACAAGCCATGTCTAGTAGAGCCTTGTTTATGGGTGTGTTGTGCACCACACTTATAAGCAAGAGGCTACAGGGCATTTAGGACTGTCACTCTTTCTTCCTACTCTAGATCGTGTGGTAGAGCTTAGTTGTAAGAACTCAATTTCCTAAACTCTATCTTATTCATAATAAGACGATGCCTACATCTAGAAGACGCTTGGTAAGAGATATAGCTGTGGAAGAGTTGAGTCAAAGGAACTCGATTTTTGCATCATGCTTATGATGAGTAAACGTAAGGTCTCTAGTAGATCATATGTGTGTAAGCTCCTTGGTAAGGATCCCTAAGGCAAGAATACTTATCCACTTTTACGGTAAAAAGGAATAACAGAAATGGAAGGTAGGCACAAGTTTCAGCAAGTAAAAGAAATAAGGTGAAAAAGGGTTTGAGGTACCCAGTTAATAAAGATTATCATTATTTACCATCCAGGAAGGGAGATATAAGCATTTTGAGTAACCTTCAGTAGTGACAGATGTACGTACAAACGGCCACACCGATCTCAGCTATGCCCTATGGGAGCTAACGGATATAGTTTAAGAGAAGTACGGGTTATCAAGATCCAACTGGAGTTAGAGTAACCCAAAATGGGGGAAGAATTGGTAGAGTAAGTTGACATTTCTGAAGGATAGTGCAAAAGTGGTAATAGATCTACTTGTAAGACACCCAAATGGTGCACTCTAAGAAAGTACAACTAGATATGATGATAGCATCAAGGACAAGGATAGAGTTTTGGAAGCTCCAAGAAGGCCATTTACAAGATCTCAAGCTAAAGAATTGCAGACTAAGGTTGCTGGACTGCAATGGCAAATAAAGAAGCTTTTAATTATAGAGGAAGAGCTCAGGCCCAAAGGAGATGTATTGTCCAAGTTTTATAATTATTTGGTGGCCCAAATTGAAGTCCAAGAAGAGGAAGATTGGGTCCCAACATCATCCCTTGAAGTCCACCAAAAGGGCACCTAGAAGAGCTTAAAATGAGTTTAAAAGAGGTCCAAAAGGGGGTGTTTCAAAAGGAGCCTAATTAGAGTCCAATCCAATGGCCCAAACTAGTAGTTTAAGGGCCCAAATCTGCCCCCAAAGGGGTTTGGCCGCCCACCCTCTTATTTTTACTAGTTTTTATTAGGTTTTCTAGTATTTAGCTTAGCCTCCAAGTTAGGGTTTGCCTTGGCAACAACCCTACCTAGTTTTAAGGATTTTGTACTCCTATAAATAGGAGTTCTTTTCATTAATTGTGGTACTTGATTATTGATTAATAAATATTATACTCGGGAGTTCTTTTGAACCTTTGTGCTTATGCTTTGAGATTTATCTTTCAATCTTTACTAGTTCATAGTTCAAGGTAGTAAGATAACTTCCTTATTGTGATATCATTGATTTCTTTGTGGTATTCTTGGAAGGCGATTAATACTAGTAAAGTGGTCAAGATCCGAATCTATTGTTTTTGATTTGTTCTTAAGTAGAGACGTTTGATTTCTTCTATAAATCAAAACGTTGTTGCTTGGATCTTGTCAAGGCAATAGAACTTTGTGTTCTTGGAAGTTCTTGGAATTCTTTCCCTGAATTTTCCCATATCCTTTATTTTCTGTACTTTAATTCTAGTCGTTTAATTCCTTATTGTTATTGCTTCCGCATTTACTTCTCAAATTCTTACTCTAGTTTGGATTTCCAACCTGATTGTTATCAAGTGGTATCAGAGCGGTTCTATCAAGATTTCGTTCTTGATAATTCTTGGGATTTCTTGAATACTAAGAGCAAAACAAAAAATAATTGTAGCATCGTGAATAGTAACTTGAAAAAAAAGTTAAAACAAAAAAAAAAGCAAAAAAAAAAAATGAAAACAAAATTGAAAAAGAAAAGAGTTGCTTGCTCTCCAAGAAATTTCTTTTGCATTTAATTTGTTTCCAAATATTAACAAAGAAAACAAGAAGAGGGGATCCTAGATTTCAAAGATAAAAAAAAATCAATTTTCTTACTCTTTCTGATCTAAGTATATAATCCATTCCTTTTTGTTCGTGTCTTGTTTCAACCGAGCCTACTAGTTCTAGGATTTCGATTCTTCCTTCATTTGTTCCCCAAAAATCTATATTTTACTACTAAGAACTTCATTCGAGATGGGTTTAACTATAAATCTACAAAGTATTTTGTTCAAAGGTTATTTCGAGAAAAAAAAAAGGCAAGTGTGTGAGAGAGAACAATTGAGGGAAAAACCAAGTTGTGGGATACACTTTAATTATTTTCTTAAGATGTCGCGTACAGGTAGTGATGATGAGCAAAAGGTTCTCCAAGAAGCCGAAATCAAAGCAAGAAATGATTTTACCTTGCAAGTTATGCATCAACAATTCGAAAGGTGGAATTTGCAATTCCAAGAAATGAGGGACGCCATTGCTGAGCAAAATGATACAATAGCTGAACTTAGAAGGGGAAATAATGTTAGGCCCCAAGCTAGGAGAAATGTACCCCTTGCTCCCGTTGTAAATCAAAAAAACCCTATAGATGACTTTAATGATATTGTTTTTTATAGGGTAGGAAGAGATAAGAGGGGACAAAGAGGTAGAGTAGAAGATGACAATATAAGTAGTATAAAGATAAAAAATGCCATCTTTCAAGGGAACAAGGGATGGACTTGTATCTTGATTGGCAGAGAAAAGTTAGAAGCCATCTTTGACTGTCATAACTACTCTGAAGGTTAGAAGGTTAAACTTGTTGTTGTTGAGTTTTCTGACTATGCTGTTATTTGGTGGAAAAAGCTTACTAGGGATAGATTGCAAGAAGGACAAGCACCAATTTCTACTTGGGCTGAGATGAACAGGGTGATGAGAAAGAGATTTGTGCCATCACACTTTCAAAGAGAGCTACAACAACGTCTTCAAACATTGAAGCAAGGGACCATGTCTATGGATGAATACTTTAAGGCTATGGATATGGTTATGATCCAAGTCAATTGTATGGAGAAAGAAGAGGCTACAATGGCTAGGTTTTTAAATGGTTTAAATAAGAAAATAGCTGAGTTAGTTGATTTTTCTGTAAAGGTAGAAAAGCAAAATATAAAAAAAAGCAAACTAGCTCGTGGAAAGGTCGATCAAACACCATCTCTAAGAAGCCATGGCCGAATCAAGAGATGCAGAGTTCTTCTAGACCTCAAGAAGACAAGGGTAAAGGCAAATTTGATAACAGAGAGGGAGGTAAAACCTTTAACCCTAAGCCTTCTACATCTTCTAGTTTTATTCAAAGTCATAAATGTAAAGGAATGGGACATAGAAACATCATTCTTAGAGAAGATGGGGGATATGAGAGTGAAAAAAGTGAGGGAGAAGAAGAGGGGGATGTGAGTGATGAAGACGATGTAGAACTGCCTAATACTGGTATGATTGGGGTGGCTAGGAAGATTATGAGTGGAGAATACGAGAGTAATAAATGTGAGGATGAGGAGAGAGGTGTGAGTGAAGATGAAGATGAAGATGAAGATGAAGAAGAACTACCTTTTAATGATGGCATGATTGGGGTAGTTAGGAGGATTATGACTATCAATCTGGGAAGCAATAGTGAAGAACAAAGGGAGAATATATTTCATACTAGGTGTGGGATAAAAGGGAAAACATGTTCTATGATCATTGATAGTGGTGAGTTCATACTTTGTGGAAAAACTGGGACTTGCATGCATGAAACATCCTACTCTCTATAGACTCCAATGGTTAAATGATAGTGGTGAACTAAAGGTAAACAAACAATGCATGATTTCATTCAATGTTGGTAGATATGAGGATGATATTCTTTGTGACATAATCCCTATGCAAGCTTGTCATATCTTACTGGGTCGTCCTTGGCAGTATGATATGGAATGCTTTTCATGATGGAAGGAAGAATAGATATTCTCTTGAGCTTAATGGCAGGAAATTTACTCTTGCACCTTTATCTCCTTCTCAATTGTTTGAAGATCAGAAGAGATTAAGGGAAACGATGGGAAAACCAAGGGGAGGGATAAAAAGTGAGCTTGAGGGAAAAGAAAAGAAAGGAGGCCAAGAGTTAGAAAAAAAAAAGAGATGGCCGAGAGAAAGAGAGAGAGGGCAGCAATTTGAGAGAAGAGATAAAAAGGGGTTTGAGTGAAAAAATAGAAAGTCTTGGTGAGGGGAAAGAGGCTAAGGAAAGGAAAAAAGAGAGTTTCTATATAAAAGCCAAAGAGTGTTTAAATGCAAGAAAAGAGGGGTTGCCCATAATACTACTTACTTACAAAGAAGTTTTGATTAATTCTGAGTTACTAACTTCTTCTTTGCCAAGTAGTATTTCTTCTCTTTTGCAGGATTTTGAAGATGTCTTTCCTGAAGATATTCCTAATGGATTGCCACCTTTTTGTGCCTGGATCACAAATACCAAATAGGCCTGCTTATAGGAGTAATCCAGAAGAGACAAAAGAGATTCAAAGGCAAGTTGAGGAGTTGCTTGAAAAAGGCTTTGTGAGAGAGAGCATGAGCCCTTGCTCTGTTCCCGTCCTATTGGTACCCAAAAAGGATGGAACTTGGAGGATGTGCGTGGTTGTAGAGCAATCAACAAGATAACGGTAAAGTATCTCCATCCTATTCCTCGTCTTGATGACATGTTGGATCAATTACATGTATCCAAAATCTTTTCTAAAATTGATCTAAAAAGTGGTTACCATCAGATTCGAATGAATTCTGGAGATGAATGGAAAACTGCTTTGAAGACCAAATATGGGCTTTATGAGTGGTTAGTTATGACTTTTGGCTTGACTAATGCACCTAGCACTTTCATGAGATTAATGAATCATATCTTTAAGGATTTTCATGGAAAATTGTTGTGGTGTACTTTTTTGATATCTTTATCTTTTCTAAAACTTTAAAGGAGCATGTAGAACACCTAAAGAAAGTTTTTGAAGTTCTTAGAAAGCAACTTTTATTTGCTAGTCTTAAAAAGTGCAATTTTGTGTGGATCGTGTGTTTTTCTTGGGTTTTGTAGTTAGTTCTAAATGAGTTGAGGTTGATGAAGAGAAAATCAAAGCAATAAAGGAATGGTTGAAACCTAAGAGTGTAACTGAAGTTAGGAGTTTTCATGGACTTGCTAGTTTTTATAGGAGGTTTGTGAAAGACTTTAGTACCATTACTTCTCCTTTAACTGAAGTTATTAAAAGGATAAGGTTTTTCATGGGGGAAAAGAACAAGATGATGATGCTTTTAACTTGTTGAAAGAAAAGTTATGTTCTGCTCCTTTGTTACAATTGCCTGATTTTTCTAAATCTTTTGAAATTGAATGTGATGCTTCTGGCAAAGGAATAGGTGCTGTTTTGATGCAAGATTCTAAACCTATTGCCTACTTTAGTAAGAAGTTGAGTGGATCCACATTGAACTATTCCATTTATGACAAAGAGCTATATGCTTTGGTATGGGCTTTAGCCACATGGCAACATTACTTGTGGCCGAGAGAGTTTGTCATTAAAACTGACCATGAATCCTTGAAGTACTTGAAGAGTCAAGGTAAGCTTAGTAGGAGTCATGCTAAGTGGGTTGAATTTATTGAAACTTTTCCTTATGTAATTTCTTACAAACAAGGGGAAAAAATGTTGTTGCTGATGCACTTTCAAGAAGGTATGCCTTAGTTTCTAAACTTCTAAATTTATGGGTTTTGATCAAATCAAGGGACTTTATGCTAATGATATTGATTTTGGCAAGATTTTTGCAGATTGTAAGTTGGGTCCTTTCGAGAGGTTTAATCTTCAAGATGGGTTTCTTTTCAAGGAAAATAAGTTGGGTATCCCTAATTGCTCTTTACGTGAAGTATTTGTAAGGGAAGCACATTGTGGAGGGCTTATGGGTCACTTTGGAGTCCCAAATACATTAGACATACTTGCTGAAAATTTGTTTTGGCCTGGCATGAGAAAAGATGTTGAAAGAGTGTGTGCACAATGTTTGGAATATAAACAAGCTAAATCTAAAGTGTTACCTCATGGTCTTTATACGCCATTACATGTTCCTACTTCAACTTGGGTTGATATTTCTATGGATTTTGTGTTAGACTTGCCTAGAACAAGGTATGGTAAGGATAGTATATTTGTTGTGGTAGATAGGTTCTCCAAAATGGCTCGTTTTATTCCTTGTTTAAAGACTAATGATGCTTCACATGTTGCTGATCTATTTGTAAAAGAAGTTGTTAAATTGCATGGTGTACCTAGAACTATTGTTAGTGATAGGGATGCTAAGTTTTTGAGCCACTTTTGGCGTGTATTTTGGGGGATGTTAGGCACTAAATTGTTGTTTTCTACTTCTTGTCACCCACAAACTGATGGATAAACTAAAGTAGTTAATAGAGCGTTAGGAAACATGTTGAGGGCTGTTTTGAAAGGTATATTAACTTCTTGGGAAGATCACTTACCTATGATTGAATTTTCTTACAATAGAACAATCCATTCTTCTACAAGTATGTCTCCTTTTGAGGTTATTTATGGTTTTAATCCCTTTACTCCCCTTGATTTATTACCATTACCTACTAATGATATTGCTAATCTTGATGGTATGACAAAGGCTGAGATGATGAAAATAGTTCATGAGCAAACAAGGCTTGCAATTGAAAAGAAAAATGAGCAAACTCCCTTGAGAAAGAATAAGGGTAAAAAACAACTTGTTTTTCAACCTGGAGATTTAGTTTCGGTTCACTTTAGAAAGGAGATATTTCCTTCCAAAAGGAAGTCATAGTAGCATCCTAGAGGAGATGGCCCATTTCAAGTCCTTGAAAGGATTGGAGACAACGCTTACAAGCTGGACCTTCCTGGCGAGTTTCAAGTAAGTTCTACATTCAATGTTGCTGACTTGTCTTTGTTTGATGTAGGATCGAATTTGGGGACGAATTCTTTTCAAGAAGAAGGGAATGATAGCATCAAGGACAAGGATAGAGTTTTGGAAGCTCCAAGAAGGCCATTTACAAGATCTCAAGCTAAAGAATTGCAGACTAAGGTTGCTGGACTTCAATGGCAAATAAAGAAGTTTTTAATTATAGAGGAAGAGCTCAAGCCCAAAGGAGATGAATTGTCCAAGTTTTACAATTATTTGATGGCCCAAATTTAAGTCCAAGAAGAGGAAGATTGGGTCCAAACATCAGCCCTTGAAGTCCACCAAAAGGGCACCTAGAAGAGCTTAAAATGAGCTTAAAAGAGGTCCAAAAGGGGGTGTTTCAAAAGGAGCCCAATTGGAGTCCAATCCAATGTCCCAAACTAGTAGTTTAAGGGCCCAAATCTGCCTCCAAAGGGGTTTGGCCGCCCGCCCTCTTATTTTTACTAGTTTTTATTAGGTTTTCTAGTATTTAGCTTAGCCTCCAAGTTAGGGTTTGCCTTGGCAACCACCCTACCTAGTTTTAAGGACTTTTTACTCCTATAAATAGGAGTTCTTTTCATTCATTGTGGTACTTGATTATTGTTTAATAAATATTATACTTTGGGAGTTCTTTTGAACCTTTGTGCTTATGCTTTGCGATTTATCTTTCAACATTTACTAGTTCATAGTTCAAGGTAGTTAGATAACTTCTTTATTGTGATATCATTGATTTCTTTGTGGTATTCTTAGAAGGCGATTAATACTAGTTATTAATTATTGTCTCAAGTTACTCGTAAAGCGGTCAAGATCCGAATCTATTGTTTTTTATTTGTTCTTAAGTAAAGGCGTTTGATTTCTTCGATAAATCAAAACGTTGTTGCTTGGATCTTGTCAAGGCTATAGAACTTTGTGTTCTTGGAAGTTCTTGGAATTCTTTCCCTGAATTTTCCCATATCCTTTATTTTATGCACTTTAATTCTAGTCGTTTAATTCCTTATTGTTATTGCTTCCGCATTTACTTCTCAAAATTCTTACTCTAGTTTGGATTCCCAACCTGATTGTTATCATATGAGTACTGCAAAGATAGGCACTAGAAGCCTCGAAAGGGATAAATATTACCTTGGTATGGCTCCCATCCTTAGTAGAGAAAGAATGTTAGGCAACCTGAAGAGTCAGTAGGTGGAGAAAGGGGCGTTAAAAGCAAAAGTATGTCTTGTTCAAGTTTTTGGAATAAAGTAATAGATATAAATGTTAGCAGGAAGTAAGAAGAGAGTTAATGATGCATTATGAGTAAGATGTAATACATGGATGACAACGGTAGATAAAAAAGATGACAATATTACAGAATATATAGTCAAGTAAAGGAAAAGCCAATAGGTTATGCCTTGAGATAACAAAAGAGTATAGGCCATAAAGTCATATCCTCATTTCATGAAATAAGTTCGTGACTCCAATGCGACTACCTGAAGGAAAATTTAAACCCCAGAGTAATAAGAACCAGTATGGGATGGTGAACAAGATAAATTAAACATGAATTTGGGACTGAGTGATTTGATAATAGTCAGCATAGTGAGAATTTCATATTGCTTTCCGGCAACAATAGAATGGACAACAGAAGAGGATCCATGATGAATTTAGAGAATGGTCATTCAGGGAGACGTTTCCCTAAAGCAAGCAATATGAGCAAAGTTAAGCTTAATCCCTATATGTGCCAGTTACACTAAGTGTCACCATCACGAGTGAGGAATTTTGTTATCCTTGGTATAGAAGGATTACCGCAAGGCAAGTAAGGGTCATTGATGATGTGAAAGCATGCCAAAGGTGAAGAGGAAAAACACCTATAGACGGGTCGTCATAGCTCCAAGTCTTAGTACTCCCCTCAAGGGGGGAATATGGGATAATAAAGGAAGAATGCGATAAAAATAAGAAAGGGATGAGATTGCATGTATCCAAATATTACAGATATGCCATGATTCCAGAACATTATGTAAGCACAACGTCAAAAAAAGAAAAGAAAAGGGAAGTAAGGGTTTTTGCCCGAGATGTTATTGATAGATAAGGAGCTAGTATGTGAGGTAAGTTAAGACAAGGAAATAACCCAAGAAAGATTACGCGGAATATGGATATGAGAATGGGTCGACAAGTAGTTAGTAGTTGATTCAGGAAGAGCCTAGTCATGACTAGAAGTTACAGACAAATCAGCAGATCATGCAAGATAAATGTAGTAAACCCCAACACGGAGAATTCAGCCTCGTAGTAATGTCTTTATAATACTTAAGATATATTCAAATAGGAGTCGGGGTAGTTAAAGGTACCGTATGAGTGTTACGGGGATAAAAGAAAGTGCCACTAGGAAGGCAGTCAAAATATCAATTCAGAAGCAATCCTACAAGCACAAGGGCATGAAGGTAAGCAACTACGGATGGTTATAGGCAAGGAAGGACATCAAAAAGGTCTGTAATAAGCTCACAGCTTTACGAGAGTCAAGGGTTCTCCCTAAGTACTACAACGAAAGACTTGCTGAGGAAATAACGAAGAAGGATTCAACCTAAGCACAACGACCTAAATAGGAAATGGTCATGTAACCACAGTCTCGCAACCACACTGTAAGCACTTCAAAGGTAAGTGGAATCAAAAGTACTATTCGTGATCAAAAGTACTATTCGTGATCATATGAGTTGTATGAAAACTCTAGCATGTGTGGGAACTAAGATAAGCTTTGTATGAAAACTCTGGCATGTTTGGGCACTAAGATAAGCTAAGTATGGACGCAACAAGGGGGCTGTAAGACAAGGAAAAGTAATAGCTTACGAAAACAAAGCTAAGGTGGAACAAAAAAAATTATTCGATCAATGATCCAGAGTGGATTACGTTATGAACGCACTTGAGGGTTTGGAGTTATTTATACATGCAGCATATACAACCATAGAAGATTCTGGTATACGTTAAAAGAAAGAATTGAGCCCAGGTCTTAGACAAAAGATTAAATTGTTAAAGGATTATATCATGCATATTCCTCAGCGCCCATGAAAGGCTAAACAGAGTAACTAATACCATGAACCAGAGATCGGGAGATAACTTAAGCCGACAAAAAGGTCGATCAGAAGAAGGAGGAAACGAAAGAGTTACATCAACGAAGTAAATCAGGAATCTGAATATTGGACCTAGAAGTTATAGGAATCATGATTGAGAACATAGCAGAATCACTCTTAATATTAGAGGTGCAAGAAAGATAGCACAACAACTATATTCTATAACGGCTCTACAATAAAGCTAGTTAGAAGAAGTACCATCCTTATAAGAAGTCAGTATGGAGCTCCCACCGGATTGTATAGGCACCAGAGGTGCAAGTATTATAATAGAGCTTCAAATGGTGGATGTGATTTATACCTATGTGGGAGGGAGGTTACGAAAGAAAGATAGAAGAATGTAAGGTGATATTTTAAAGTAAGTAAGGTAAAAGGTGAACAACGTACGAAATACTCAAGTATAGAAGGATGAGAGTGGTCCATACTTCAGGTAAAAGACTAGAAACTCTGGTATTCAGTAACCAGGGATGATAGTAGCGTCATCAGTAGCATACTTTCCAGCCTATGGTTTCTAAGTACCGAAAGGTCTAATTAGAGAATAAAAGAAGAGTTAGAGACGATATGATGTCTCGCTTGATGTTCCAGAAAAGCCTAAGGGAATCGATCGCAAGATAAAGTATGATAGAATGACAAGGTTTTAGAAAGACAATAGTAAGGATAAAAAGAAGGCAAGGGAGAAGGTGACGAAAATGGATAAGTCCTCGGGATTAAGCCCCTGAAAACAAAGGAGTTGATGGTTCCTCTAAGTTATAGAAAGCTCAATATAGACTGAATGAACTCAAAGGAGTCTAAGACTAGTAGCATTTAGAAGAGCTGGAATGCTACCCTGGTAGCAGAATGAGGGTGTAATTGTGATAAATAAAGGATGACGTTTGGGCCTTCGCTTGAGTAATGATTTGAAATAGAAAAAAAAGGGGGGGGGGGGGGGGAAGAGGATTTCATGAATTGTAACGGAATAAAATACCCATATAAGGTGAGTCACATTGGGATGCTATAAAGTATGGTTATGGAAGTATAGTATCACCCCTAGGATCAATCTAATTACTCTTGATATCCCCGATGAGACGCGAGCCCGAGCGAAGATGTTACATAAAAGATCAAGTTATCAGTTGTAGATGATGAATCAACAATAGATGGATAAAATTTCAACAATATAAGATGAGATTAGACCATCAATCTTAAGGATAAGCAACGAGAGTAACCTAGAGTTGGTTGGAGAACTCAGTAACGATAAATCGAAGTAAGAATTATGGTATAGTATGCCCTACGTAGATGCAATAAAGTCATACGAATGGGTAACCAGATCTATGAAATAAGATATAGCCATATTCGCATATTCTACAAAGTACCGAGCGAAGAACTTCAGTACACCTATAGATGCCCAGAGAGGCATCTTGTTAAGCCTTGTATATGTTTACAAAGTAAGGCTTAGAGATTGGCTAAAAGTTGGAGGGAAAAGGGAGAGGAGAGTCACATAGGCACACTTACAAGGTCAGTATCGTAGAGGCTGCATGATAGAAAGTAGCAATAATTACGAGATTGGAAGGAATTCGATCACAAGTCATGGCGTGGAAAAGAGGCCTAAAGGGGGGAATGCCCCGGCCTTTGGGTTTATTCACATAACAACTTCCTAAATGGAAAGGATAGTATTAAGGTATTCACAAGAACTATAAGTTATGAAAATGGTAAGAGCATCAGTCAACATTCGAGGATGAATGTTCCAAAGGGGGGAATGATGTTACGCCCCGCAATATTAAGTCGATATTACGTGCCACAGTATTATATTATGATGATGTTATGCCTTGCAGTACTACATTACGATGATCTTACGCTTTGCAGTATTAAATTATGACGATGTTGCACCCTGTAGTATTGTACGTTGAATTTGTCGTAAGTATTGATATCAGTCCAATGAAAAGATTATTTGGAGATTATAAGGATTATGATATTTCAAACAAGTGATGAGTAAATTCATGAAGGTGAGAGGGGAAACAAGTCAAAAAAAATGAATTTCGTCCAAGTTTTGCATGTTGGGATAAAATTCAGGCCGAGCGTTAATACTCAGTATTTATGGACTAGTACCATACAAGGTACCACATGGCCATGATAGTAAGGTGTATAAAGTATGTCAAAAGTGGGTAGTATTTTAAATAATTTGAGATAGTTCTTAATTATGTGGGTAATTGGTTAATTATTGGTTAGTGGGAGATTAGTTAAAATTTGGATAATTAAAGATTTCAGATAACTTAGCCCTCCCAAAAACGTGGCAGCATCACCCATGATTTTTAAAGTGACTTCTAAGTCTTACATAGGTGGAAAATTTAGGGAATTAAATGGCTTACTCATCTAATAAGTGGGCCACACCAACTATAAGAACTTTCCTACAACTAGTGCTATGTCTTAATTCCTAATATCAAAAGATCAGATATTAAAGAGTTGAGTTTGAGGGACTGGTCGCAGATGCCATTGATGCCAAGGTCCATAACGATTCCATGGACAATGATAAGTTTTAGGGGCTGGTCGAAATTTAATCCACCAAAGAGCAAATATTCCATATAAAATATGAATGATGTTGTTCGTTAATTCCGTAGCAATGAGATATAGCGTGAATTGCAAATTTTAAGAGAGCACGGTACTACTATCTTTCTTAAGAATATCATATAGATTTTCCTTACTCCAGGTATGTTAAGGCCATCCCTTCTTTCTTTTTGGCATGATCTAAATTATACAAAAGAAACGAGCAAATGCACGGTTTCCATAAATTACTCTATTCATAGAAATACAAGGGGTGTCTATATTCTTGATTCCCCATGTGTCATATTATTATATCTTTTGTTCATGGGTCCCAGCAAAATATGAATTTGATAATGTTTATCCGAAAGGCATATTGATTTTATGGCATTCCTAGAAAAATTTATCAATGCATTTCTTATGCATTTCATGCATTTATACATGTGCATTGACCCATGAAAAGATGGCGTTATATACGCGTATATATGTATATTATATTTATATGGGATACGGAAAAAAGGTTACGGCGTTATATACACACCACCACCTGATCAACTAGTATACGTTGATGATATTGCCCACATTGGCCGAGATGATATGATGGGATGCCCTCAGAGGCTTGATGATGTTATGAACACATGTACCCATGCACGACATGACATTCATACGCATATGCATGACACTATAAGGATTTCATGATTTACAGAGTTATCTAGACTTAACAGGTTGAGTCATTTACTCTATATTTCTTCCATGTCTTTTATGTACTTATTTATGTGCCTTATATACTTGGTACATTATTCACACTGACGTCCATTTTGCTTGGGGACGCTGTGTTTCATGCTCGCAGGTACCGATAGACAGATCGAGAGCCCTCCAAGTAGGCTATCAGCTCAGCGGAAGATGTTGGTTTGCTCCATTTTATTAGGAGTTGCTCGTTTGGTTAGTATGATTTAGATGTGTATTATTTTATAACGTGACTCTGTCCCGACCTTTATGAAGATTATATATTCTTAGAGGCTTGTAGACAGATGTCATGTACGTAAAAGATTTTATGTCCTTGTCGGCCTATGTTCAGTATACGAGTGGATATTTGGTCTTATAGGCCTGTATATTTTATGTATAAGTTGGTATCTCACGTTGTATTCTACTTATATTATAGCAGCCTTCTAGCTCAGTTATCTACGATAGTATGATACGTTATGTTGGTACTCGATTGAGTAAGGTACCGGGTGCCTGTCGCGGCCCATCGGTTTGGGACGTGACACTTCAATATGGTTAGTGGATTATCCCTTAATTCCGAGTATATTAGGAGAAAAATTCAGCTACATTTGACCTAATTTTAAGCATATTATGAATGTAACTTGTGATGACCTTTGCCAGCTTTTGTTCCACGACTTGCTTGACTCCAAAACGTAACACACGACTATCATACGACTAAAATAACTCATAACATAACCTAGTTATCATGTTAATCACTCTAGTCTCACCCCAAAAGTATATGTTATAACATTCCCCGCTTGCCGACTTTCGACGAAATTTATTTCTTCAACTCGTTTAGCTTCTAAGCCTTCTAACACTCTTGGTTCTTGTTATTAATGAGCTTAAAGATTTGTAATCTCCAAGGACATGATTACCTTACTTTATGTACTTTCAAAGACGATCTCATTTCTGAGCTTACATCAATTGACTTATGACGAACTCTCATGTACGAAAACATGGGGTGTAACATAGGAGAAGGCCTGGATGTTGAGATTTGGTTCTAAGGCTTATTAGCAAGGTTCGAGGGGTAGTCTTCAGTCGAGGTTATGTTGACGAGCTTATATGGATTGAGATGATGTGGGATCACCCATGGGTATGTGTACGGCGAGTCTATAGAGTGATTTGATGGCTCCGGAGTGACTCTTGGCACGTTAGAGGATGAACATTTTTTTAAGAGGAGGAGAATGTAATGACCTGACTGGTCGTTGTGTATTAAAACCCTGTTTTGCCTTTTGAAGCATCCCGTATTTGTATTTGTGTTTTATGAATTGTGGGGGTGTTTGATTTCATTTCGGGGAGGTTTTGGATTGATTTGGATTGCTTGGTTCTAAGTTTGGAATCTTACGTTGGAAATGTTGATCGAGGTTTGACTTTTGTAAATACGACCCTCGAACAATGTTTTGATGGTTCCAATAGGTTCATATGGTAATTTTGGACTTAGGGTTATTCCGGAGTTCGATTCGGACGCTTGGTTGTGATTTTAGCGACTCTTGAGTCTCATTTTTGAACTGTTTTGGTGTCCGATCGTGGTTTTGGATGTTATTTTGGTCTTTTGAGCTCGCGAACAAGTACGTACGATGTTTCTAGACTTGTGTGGATGTTCTATGTGGAGCCCCAGGGACTAGGTAGAGTTTCAGTCGCGTTTCAGATCATTTGAGTTGAGATTCAGATTTGCTGGCTCATGACTGATGCTTCAAGTCTCGTAGATGCAAGATCATGTTCGCACTTGTGGACCTTACATTTGCAAGGTGTGCATCACATTTGCGATTTCTTGCTTGAGTAGAGTGGCTTCGCATTTGCCGAACCAGTGTCACATTTGCGAATGTTGGCAGGGATGTCAGGCTTCGCCTTTACGATGCCTAGATCCCATTTGTGATTCAGAACTAGGGCTAGAGAAGGCCGCAATTGCGATCTTCTTTCCGTATTTGCGATGCCTACCGGGTTCGCATTTCCGGACATTATATCGCATTTATGACTTATGGGGGTGTTGTTCAGGGTTCGCTTTTGTAAGCCATGGGTCACATCTGCGATAGTCGCATTCGAGAACCCAAGGTCGCAAATGCGACTTCGGCAGTTGAGCATATAGGAAATTTCGGGATTTAGTCTCATTTTATCATAAGCTTGAGCCTTAGACTTGGTAGGAGGCAATTTTTGGAGATGATTTTCACATCTAGCTATTGGGTAAGTGATCTTGACTCAATATTTACTTGATTTTGTATGGATTTGAACATCAAAATCATGGGATTCGAAAGAAATTTTTGAGGAATTTTTACTATGTTTTGGAAAAAATAAAAATTTAAGATTTGAGAGTCGAATTGGACTCGGATTTGAAAACCAAATACATAATTGGACTCGTGCGGTTATGGTTAGTCATGATCTACCCTTCGACTCAGGTTTAGACCGGGCGAGCCTGAGGTTGACTTTTAGGGAATTGTGTAGAGACCTTAACTTTATTAGTTGAAATTGAATTCTCTTGCATTAGTTGATGTTAGTAAACCATTTTTGCTAGATTTGGGCCGAATGGGTGAATTTTAAAGGAAAAGCTATTTTTGAGTGTTGATTTGGGAAACACGAGGTAAGTATCTTGCCTAACTTTGTGTGGGAGAATTACACCCTAAGATTTGGATTATTTGCTTATTTGTATTATGTGTAAAAGACGTGTACACGAGGTGACGAGTGTGTACACGTACGTATCTGTGCCTTATGATCGGATTCGACTCGAGGTTGCTTTTATTGCCTTGTTTTGATTGAGAGGTCCCTGTACTACGTGTTTTTCACTTTGGATAATTACTTGAATCTATGTTCCATGCTATTACGTTTTAGGATTTTATTTCTTAAGTTGGACAAGTTGGGCATTTGTAAGATATTTACCGATTGAGTTCGCTTTCATGCTTATATGTTGAACACCCGTCCGCATTTCCTTGTGAATTGTCCTTGTTCACTGTATTGGCAGATTATGAATTTATGTCTTGGTGACAATTGTTGTCGTGCTATGTTGTCATGATAGTGGCACATGTGGACTTATTGGGAGGATTGTTCAGGTGTTTGCATGAGATCTCTATCTTGCTATTGTTATTATTTATATTGTACATGTGGCGTGACAAGGAGGACTATATATCGAGTTTGCACATATGGCGAGACAAGGTAGGATGATTTGTTAATACGTGTGTGGCGAGACAAGGCTGATATTTACTTTATTGTTGGCACGCGGTGAGATAATGGTGACATTTTTGGGATGATATGTGATAGCCTGGGGGTGTTTTGTTGATGATGTTTGTGTGGTGGTGTATAGGATCATTCTTGTTTGTTCTTATGACTTCTTTATGCGTGTCGTGCATTTTTACATATTTTGTTGGGTTGTTCCTACATTCTAAACTACACCTCTGTTATTACTTGATGATTTGGTTGCCAAATGGATTTACCTACGTGGAGTTGTTATCTCATTTTCTATTGAGTTGTTGGTAGCATAACGGATTGAAGTAAAAAAAAAAGTTGTTATCATACTGTCACGACCCGTTTCTGGGTTGTGATGGCGCCTGTCGTGGAACCAGGCTAGCCAACCGTTACAACGATACTCAATTCATTTACTAGAGAAATTTACTCATAATTGGCTCAATTCATAGAAATATTGAAATTTTTAATCATTTAAACAGTCTAACAAAAGAAATAAACTCCAACAATCACCCTAGGATCTG
>MDKH01096088.1:0-40627 GCA_005239495.1 Nicotiana undulata
ATATATATATATATATATATATATGTGTGTGTGTGTGTGTGTGTGTGTGTGTGTGTGCGTGCGCGCGCACGCTTTATCCTCACAAAAAACTAGTCAAAACAATCTATTATATGCTACTTAGAAGTTCAAGCAATTTGAGTTGAAAAGAATAATGTTTTCTACACGGAGGAACAAAAAGGATGACTAACTTGCAATTTGAACTTTGAACTTGTTGTTACGAAGGAGAATGAAGTTCTCTTTGTATTTTTTTTAAAATTGAATATTCGTTGCTTTTGAGAGATACTAGCAGACTAGCGGACAAGATAAAGAATTGGGAAAGACCATGAATTGGGGCTTCAGTCAATAAAAAAGGTCTTGACTTTTAAATTTAATACATTTCGGTTCCTTTTTAAAACTTTTGAGTAATTACCAAGCTGAATTTTAAGAATTTGGGTATTATATGAAGGACTTATTCAACAAATTTATTTTAATTTGAAAAAATCTAAAAAAATGCGCCTCAAATGCCCGGGCGTACGCCCCGAATTGCTGGGCGTACGCCTCTTGAGACTTCCGCCCCACACCATCGCCCCAGGGCTCGCCCCAAAAACGCCTTTTAAAACACTGATTGAAACCCTAGCAACTAAGGCGATAGCTAGTGTAGATGAAAGGCTAGGGCAGTGATACAGTTCTTAACTCAACGTATATATGCGAAATATATATGCCTCGTCATTTATAAGTTCATACGGGATGACCCGAAATGTTGAAATTAGAAATTTTGAGCCGATTGTACTTAAACTTGCGGAAAATATTACGAAATTCCATTCCGAGTGATAAAGTTTAGCCAACATACCTAGTTGAGCTTTCTTTAAGTTACTACAACGTACCAACACCTCTAGCAATAATAATCTAACAGGAGATAACAAAAATCGATTAATAATTTAGAAAGATTTCCCATGGTGTAACACTCTTAGGAAGTTCATCAAACACCTAATCATGTGAAATAGACTACAAGGTCTTACAATGGAAATTCCTTCTTCCCTCAACCAATTTCAACAAGAACTACCCAAAATAGTTCATTAATCCCACATACTATAGCTTAGTGTCACATGCATGGCCTATTTCTAACCCCACAATATACTTTTGAACTCATAATCTCATATATGAAATCTTAGAAGTAGGACTTACCCGGAAGGATAGTGAGCTAGAGATTAGCTTCCTTAATTCTAGAGAATTTGTGCAAGATTGGGTGATTGGGATGTTCGGTTACTCATGCCCTCTCTAAAATGCTCTCAACTCTCTCTAGTTTTAGTAAAAATATCCCCAAATGAAGCCCCAAAGCTTATTTATCAAAATGGGTTTGGATATGAAAATTTCTAAAAATGACCCCCGAAGTCAATTATGTGGTGCAATTATGCTATAGCATAATTGTTTTGTGGGCAGCACAATGGCATCATAATCATTATGCGACAGCATAATCAATTATGCCACAGCATAATAGTTTGCCCGTCTCTGCTCCACTTTGCGATGCTTATGCGGTCCGCGGAACCGTTTGCGATCGCGAAATAGATCTCAAATCCAACCTTTGGTAATTTGATCATAACTTTGTGTAGGAATGTCCAAATGACGAACGGTTTGAAGATTTAGAAAGTAGACTCGAAGACCTTTCATTTAATAGGTTTTTCATCACATAAAACCTTATATATATTTAGATATGCTCGTCTAAAGTGTGAACTTGTGCAAACTCATTTGAATTTTAGCCTATAATAAAATTTTCCAACTTAACTTATACTTAGGCCTCTCCTTGGGCCCCACATTACTTATTACAAGACTTATACACTTATTACCATATCCAATTGTTGTCCATCATATTGATAGCGCATAATGTATACGGTCGATATCAGAGAGCCCGATTTCGAGGTCTCTATAGTGTTCCGAGCCCGAACTCGAAAGGCTCAAAGTAAAGTTCGAGTCCGATCTCAGAATGTATACCTCGAGAGAGTACACCGAAGGCCCGTCACGACCTACCTCGAGGCAGTGAAAAATCGATGGCAGTCAAGAAAAAATGGGAATTTTCCAAGAACACGTGGTTAGGACGGATAAGATTTGTAAGAGATAGTACGAATCCGTAATAGGCCGTTATACAACTGTACCAATAATATTCTTTGTCATAATTAGAAATTTACCCTATAAGGGTTCTCCCCTCCTATATAAGGGGACCTCAATGATTTGTAAAGCACATAATTCACTGCAATAGAACATTCTACTCTGCTTTTTCTCGTTTAACGTGCTCTTCAATTGTTCCTCAGCTTTATTGTTCATACATTATTACTATTAACCTACCTCGAGACCCCCGAGGCTGTCAGCTTGAGGTCCCAATTCCTTGGGTAACACTGGTTTGGTTATTATTTTCCTCTTATTTACACTTAACATTTCTTGCTTATCTACTAGTATTGGAATAAATCACATATTTTTAGAACCACAAATCAAATATAATTGTTAAAACCATTTTTGAGGTAAACAGTTTGGCGCCCACCATGGGGATAAAGATAATAGTGATTATTTTGGTGCTAGTTTTCTGATAACACACGTTATTCTTCACACTTTTTCTTGTGCAAAGATTCTTTGATTTCAAGTTAAAATATGTCTAACTCAGCAAACGCACATGAATACGACGGTCTCGGGCTCCATGGAGAAAACAGTGTAACAGCCTCAGGTGCTGGTGTACCGCCGCTAAACCCTGGGGTAGCACCAGCACCAAACCCTGTCGATGTAGGTTCACACATTGCTTTGCACGTCGATTTTGGTACTAATATTGAAGGAAGCGTATGAGGAAGGGACCAACTTGACGCACAAAGGACACATGCTCGAGAAGAAAGAGAAGTCAGCCTACAAGTAATTTTTGAAATGTTGCAGGCACGACAAGTTGATATCGCTCAGTTATAGAGTCCGTAAAAGACTCCGAGCGGAGCAGGAGCAGAAACAACTCCTCGAACTGAGGCAACCCCCGAAAGATCAAGTAACAACAGGACACGATCTGACCCCACCATTATGAAAATGCTCGAGGAAATCACCAAGAGGATTGAGTCAGGAGAAAAGAAGATAGAGGATAACGATAAGAAAGTGGAAACCTACAACTCGAGGGTCGACCAGATCCCGGGAGCACCTCCAGTTTTGAAGGAACTGGATTCGAAGAAGTTTGTATAAAAACCATTCCCACCGAGTGCGGCTCCGAAGCCCATTCTGAATAAGTTCAGGATGCCCGACATCCCAAAATACAATGGGACCACCGATTCCAACGAGCACATCACCACATACACTTGCAGTATAAAGGGGAATGACTTGAAAAATGATGAGATCGAGTCTGTCCTATTAAAGAAATTTGGGGAAACTTTGTCAAAAGGGGCTATGATGTGGTATCATAACCTCCCCCCGAACTCTATTGATTCGTTTGCCATGTTGGCAGACTCATTTTTAAAGGCACATGCCGGTGCCATAAAAGTCGCTATAAGGAAGTCCGATGTTTTCAAAATCAAACAAAGAGAGAACGAGATGTTGAGGGAGTTCGTATCCCGTTTCCAGATGGAGCGAATGGAATTACCACCAGTCTCCGATGACTGGGCCGTGCAAGCCTTCACTCAGGGGCTGAATGAACGAAGCTCAATAACTTCGAGACAACTGAAGCAAAGCTTGATCGAGTATCCCGCCGTGACTTGGGTGGATGTGCACAACAAGTACCCATCAAAAACTAGGGTCGAGGAAGACCAGTTGGGAGCCCCTTCGGGCTCTGTGTATCCAAACAGGCTACTAGCAAAAGAATCAAGAAATGCAGAAAGGGATCCGAGACCAAACAAGGAAAGGTATCAGTCGTACATCGAAGACCGAAGAAACACTTCGAGGCGTAACATACGTCGAAATGATCGAAGGGCAGATCAAGGCCAAAGTTCCCAGGGACTCATGAGAAAAACCGGGTTTGACAGGCACTCGGGAGCGTTGGAGGCACCCCGATTGTCATAGTACAACTTCAACATCGATGCCTCAGACATCGTATCAGCCATCGGCAAGATAAGAGACAAAAGATGGTCCAAGCCCATAAAGACCGATACATCTCAGAGGCATCCCAACTTGATGTGCAAGTATCACGGTACTAATGGTCATATGACCGAGGACTGCAGACAACTTCGAGAGGAGGTAGCCCGATTGTTCAACGAAGGGCACCTTCAAGAATTTCTCAGCGACCGGGCCAAGAACCATTTTGAGAGACAGATGCGAACAGGAAGAATGAACCAGAAGAGCCCCAACATGTCATTCACATGATCATCGGAGGAGTCGACGCTTTACATGGACCCATATTCAAATATACAAAGGTATCCATCACAAGGGAGAAGCGGACTGGGGACTACATTCCCGAGGACATCCTTACCTTCAGTAAGGAAGACATCGAGGCTCTATCTTAGCCACACAACGACGCACTGGTAATTTCTATCCTTGTAAATAAAGTTCATGTTAAACGTGTGCTCGTGGATCCATGTAGTTCGGCCAATATAATCAGGTCGAGGGTCATAAAGAAGCTCGGGCTGCTCGACCAAATCATACCTGCCTCTCGAGTCCTGAATGGATTCAACATGGCGAGTGAGACAACGAATGGGGGAAATCATCCTCCCAGTCAACGTGGCCAGAACCATACAAGACACCAAGTTTCATGTCATCGAAGGTGACATGAGGTACAACGCTTAACTTTGAAGGCCATGGATTCATAGCATGAGGGCATTTCCATCAACCCTTCATCAAATGATGAAGTTCCCAACAAAGGATGGCGTGAAAACAGTATACGGAGAGAAGCATGCGGCTAAAAAGATGTTCGTAGTGCACGACCTGGCACCGGTATCAACGCCATCCACCTCAGAGAAGTCAAAAGACAAACAGGTAGCTAAATAGAAATCACAGCCCATACCCTCGGTTGAGCCCGAGGGACATGTGATCGATGAACAAGTGGTCGAGGACGAAGAAGAAGATTTCCTCACCCCTCGAGCCTTCGTTTCCCCCGAGGAATCATATGCAACGAAGTCCACAGTTGAAGAGCTCGAGCAGGACTTATTGATCGAGCATCTTCCAGAATGAAAGGTATACCTGGGAACAAGATTAACCCCCTCACTCAGGAAAAAACTCATTCAATTTCTTATTGATAACATTGATTGCTTCGCTTGGTCCCATTTAGATATGACAGGGATCCCACTGGAGATAACCACCCATCGAGTAAGTGTCGATCCCAGGTTCAAATCAGCGAAGCAAAAAAGGGGACCTCAGTCCGAGGTAAAGCATGCATTCATCAAAGACGAGGTAAAAACTTCTCAAAATAGGATCCATTAGGGAAGTAAAATACCCCGAATGGCTAGATAACGTAGTAGTAGTCCCCAAAAAGGGGAATAAACTTAGAATGTGTGTAGATTATGAAGATTTGAATAAATCATGCCCTAAAGATTCTTTTCCATTGCCCAACATCGATCGTTTGATCGATGCTACCGCCGGCCACGAGATCCTTACCTTTCTCGATGCCTGGGTACAATCAAATTCAAATGAACCCGGAGGACCAGGAAAAGACTTCGTTCATCACGAAGTACGGTACATATTGTTATAATGTAATGCCTTTGGGGATAAAAAATGCAGGAGCTACATATCAACACCTAGTTAATAAGATGTTCGAACATCAAATAGGCAAATCTATGGAGGTTTACATTGATGACATGCTAGTTAAGTACCTGCGCGAGGAGGACCATCTGACTCATTTGCAGGCAACGTTCGATATCCTAAGAAGGTACAACATGAGGCTCAACCCCGAGAAATGCGCTTTCAGAGTCGGATCGGGCAAACTTTTGGGCTTCATGGTGTCAAACAGGAGGATCAAGATTAACCCCGATAAAATCAAAGCCATCGAGGAGATCACCGTGGTGAACAATGTGAAAGCGGTGCAGCGGCTGGCCAAGCGGATAGCAGCCTTAGGCTGATTTATCTCGAGTTCATCGGATCGGAGTTATCATTTCTTCTCCCTACTCAAGAATAGTAACAACTTTGAATGGAATCTAGAATGCCAGCAAGCCTTGGAAGAATTAAAACGGTACCTCTCGAGCCCACCTTTGCTCCATACCCAGAAGGAGGATGAAATACTATACTTGTATTTAGCCGTGACCGAGGTAGTGGTAAGTGGCGTATTGGTTCGATATGAACAAGGTACGCAATTCCCTATCTATTACGTAAGTCGGACCCTAGGAGATGCTAAAATCAGGTATCCACACTTAGAAAAATTAGCTCTTGCATTAGTAAGTGCATCTAGGAAGTTGAAACCATACTTTCGATGTCATCTTATATGTGTATTAACAACATATCCACTTCGAAACATCTTGCATAAGCCCGAATTATCGGGCCGATTGGCCAAATGGGCCATCGAACTTGGAGGGTATGATATCAAATATCAACCTCGAACGGCTATCAAGTCTCAAATTTTGGCAGACTTTGTGGACGATTTTACGCCTGCCCTCATACCCAAAGTAGAAAAGGAACTCTTGCTAAAAACGGGTACATCATCGGGGGTATGGACCCTCTTCACGGACGGTGCCTCGAATGTGAAAGGGTCCGGGATCGGTATAGTTCTAAAATAGCCTACGAGCGGCATAATTAGACAATCCATAAAAACTTCGAAATTGACTAACAATGAGGCCGAGTATGAGGCCATGATTGTAGGTCTCGAACTAGCCAAAGGACTGGGAGAAGAGGTCATCGAGGCAAAGTGCGACTCTCTTTTGGTAGTTAACCAAGTAAAGGGGAGCTTCGAGGTTCCAGAAGACAGAATGCAAAGATATTTAGACAAACTTCAAATGACACTGCATCGCTTCAAAGAATGGACGCTGGTCCACGTACCTCGAGAACAGAAAAGCGAGGCCGATGCACTCACAAACTTGGGTTCATCTGTTGAAAAAGATGATATTGTCCTGGGGACTGTCGGCCAACTATCGAGGTCGGTGGTCAAAGAAGGCCATGCCGAAATCATCTCAACGAGTCTAACATGGGATTGGAGGAACAAGTACATCGACTACTTGAAACATGGGAAGCTCCCCATGGACCCAAAAGAATCGAGGGCCCTCTGAGCCAAAGCAGCCCGATTTTCACTCGAAGAAAATGGAACATTGTATAGGAGGACCTTCGATGGACCACTGGCACTATGCTTGAGACCAGGGGACATCAATTATGAGCTACGAGAAATCCACGAAGGCACTTGTGGGAATCATTTTGGTGCCGATTCTTTGGTTCGCAAGGTCATCAGGGCGGGATATTACCGTGATAGCATGGAAAAAACACACCAAGGAATTTATTTGAAGATGTGATAAATGCCAAAGATTTTCACCGATGATCCATCAACCCAATGAACTCGGTCATATCCCCCTGGCCTTTAATGAAATGGGGGATGGACATCGTCAGCCCCCCACCAACGGCGCCAAGTAAAGCTCGATTTATCTTATTTATGACTGACTACTTCTCAAAATTGGCAGAAGCGTAGGACTTCGAAAAGATAAGAGAAAAAGAAGTCATCAACTTCATATGGGACCACATCATATGCCGATTCGGGATTCCCTCCGAGATTACATGTGATAATGGGGAGCATTTCATCAGCAACAAGGTGACAAAATTCCTCGAGGATCATAAAATCAAAAGGATCCTATCAACGCCTTACCACCCAAGTGCAAATGGTCAAGCCGAGTCCACAAACAAAACCATCATCCAAAACTTGAAGAAGAGGTTAGATGATGCGAAGGGGAAATGGAGAGAAGTGTTGCCCGAAGTACTATGGGTATATCGAACAACCTCGAAGTCGAGCACAGGGGAGACCCCATTTTCTTTGGTATATGGGTCCGAGGCATTGATCCTAGTCGAGGTCGGGGAACTGAGCGTCAGATTTGAACATACCACCAAGGAATCAAACAACGAGGCCATGAACACCTCCCTTGAGATATTAGATGAAAAGCGTGAGGCCGCATTAGTTCGAATGGACGCTCAAAAACAAAGGATCAAAAGGTACTACAACAGAAGAACGAACCTCCGCTACTTCGGAGTCGGGAACTTGGTTCAGAGGAAGTCACCCTCAATACTCGAAACCCAAATGAAGGGAAATTAGGATCTAGTTGGGAAGGACCGTACCGTGTCCTCGGAGTCGTGTGCAAAGGATCTTGTAAACTCGGCATGATGGAAGGCGGGCAACTACCAAAAAATTGGAATATATCGTTGCTCAAACGTTATATTGTTGAGGTATGTCCTTTTCCTTTTTTCATTTATATTATATACTAACTCCTTACAGGTGTTCGACTGGAGATATCAAAGCACTCTTCAACTCGAAGACCTTAGGTTTTAAAGCATGCGTTGCACTCTTTTTCCCTTAGATCGGGGTTTTATCCCAAATAGGTTTTACCGACAAGGTTTTTAACGAGGCAACACCTATGCTACCTAAGGAAAACTCAACGAGTATTCAAGGCTTCTTTTCTATCAACCTCGAATACTGGGGGGCATCACCCTCAGAGGTTACATTTTTGAAGAAAACAAGTTATGCCAAGGAGGACCTAGATAGGAGAATGTTGTAATGGGACAAATGGCCAAATGAACCATTTCCATATAGAATAATTGATCCCCCGATGGCAAAAACATATACGCATCTATCGATTTCTCAAGAAAGTATTCTTATTATATCAAAACAATTTGTGCCTCAAAGAAGTCTACTATTTCCACATTTAACGGCTAAAGGGCCAGATATACTTGAATACTCGGGGACTGTCATCGACAGTTAACACGTCGAGCCACCAAATCTCGAACTTATAAGACCTCAATGAGGCAAAATCAAACTTATAAGACCTCAATGAGGCAAACTCAAACTTATAAGACCTCAATGAGGCAAAATCGAACTTATAAGACCTCAATGAGGCAAACTCGAACTTATAAGACCTCGATGAGGCATACACGAACTTATAAGACCTTAAAAGGAATCCTCTCGATATCAAGGCCAAGGCCATCTCACCCGTGGACTAAAGGCTACGGCTATATAAAAGATTACAGTCATATGAAAAGGCTACGACCAGAATAATGCGGCTCGGAGACGTCCGACTTCCGCCATAAAACAAAAGGCCTTCAAATACTTCAAAAAATCGGTTAAATCAGGCTACCCTCGGCATAAGAAAAGGGGCTTCGATAAAGTCAGCCTCGAACAATGTGAAAGCTTCAAAAACATCAGACTTCGAGAAAACCCGAAGGGGTATTCACTATCATTGCACATCGACTAACAAACGAGGTTCCAAATAATTGAACTATCAAAAAGTCGAACGGATATAAAAACATGCCAAGGCATAACAAAATATTTTACTAAGTCTTTAGCCAGAAAGAGGGAAAATTGTAGACATTTTGAGGTCGAATTGACCCAATCTACAAAGAGCCTAAGGGCCGATATGTAAGAGCCTAAGGTCCAACCTAAAGAGCCTAAGAGCCAATCTAAAGAGCCTAAGGGCCAACTTAAAAGAGACTAAGTTTCAACCTAAAGATCCTAAGGGCCAATCTAAAGATCCTAAGGGCAAACTTAAAAGAGCCTAAGGGCCAACCTAAAAGAGCCTAAGGGCCGATACCTAAAGAACTTAAAGGCCGAAGCACATCATGCTCGAGACCTTGCCCAGTTCGGACTCGAAGGCCTCGAGCTAAAGCTTAACTCAAAGATTGGACCTTAAGTGGTCATCTACTATTGGTCATCGATAAAAGCACAAAAACCTAAGGGTTTTATATTCTAAGTCTAATACATCGGACTGATCGTCAACAACATAAAATCTCAAAGGCAAAGGCAAGGCATAAATTAACACAACACAAAGATGAAACAAAAGATTTCTTTATATTCAGATGATAGCACAAAAGTACATTTACAATACTCCCACATGGAGCCCTTACAAAAAATCAAAGAGGGCATAGTCTATCTTCGGGGTTGCCTGCTTGGAGGCAGCACCCACGGGGACTACATCTTTGGCAGCCTGATCTTCGAGTGTCTCTTCCCCCTTGGGGATTTTGTCTTCGTCAACCCCATTGGGACCAACCTCTTCCCCGGAAGCCTCCTCGCCAGCCTCCTCTTCATCATCTTCAACATCGACTTTATCATCGGAAGAAAGGACGAACTTGGCATCAGCCCCATCTGCCTTAGCCTACTCTATCTCCTCGGAGAGATTGAAACCCTTAGCATAGATCTCCTCGAGGGTTTCCCTTCGGGTCGACATCGAACATAGTCGTTGCTTCTTTTCTCTCGGTCGGAGGCCCCCCTTAACTCTATCTGAGCATTAGTAGCATCTTTCAAATAGATGGCTACCGTCTTGTCAGCTGTGGCTTGTATTTATTTGGCTTCGGCCCGGGCTTCTTCGACTTAGGCTTTGGCCTTCGTAAGACCAACCTCGATCTCGGCTATCCTGCCCTCCTGAATTGAATTGCTCTCTCGAGTGTTACAAAGTTGAATTTAAAGGGCATATACTTTTTCCAATGCATATTTTTTGGCCGCAACGAGGATATCCATATGTGCCTTCCATTCATTGCACTCGGAGTTGACCCGGTTGAAATCACCCCGAAGGCGTTCCAGCATCTCTACCTTTTGCTGCAACTGAGTCATTGAAGTGTTAACCTCCGAAGACGGGAGAAGGAGTCCATATTTTTCAGAACTAAGTTTACCTGCTTCTCTAGCTTGTCCTCGTACTCACGAGCTCTGGCCAACTCCGATCGAAGATGCCTCAATTCTTTTTCCTTCTTGTCATAAAGAAGTCTAAGTGATTTCTCCTCGTTCGAGGATCTGTACAACTCAACTTCACAGTGACACAGTTCAACTTTAAATTTATCAAAGGCCAACAAAAAGGAAAGATTGATTAGACAAAAGAACAAAGTATGACGTCAGATAGTGTTATTAAAAACTTACAATTGAGAAAATACGTTGAGCCTCCTCAAAGATCGAGCTCGCGTTTGCTGGTTTGACCTCATCGACCCCGAAAAAGAAAACCGTGGAAGGGTTCATTTTCATCGGGATTTCGCCTAGCTCGGGCGTCTTCAGGTTTTGAGCTTCCCTGATGGCATCTTCGGAGAAAGCTGGAAATGAAAGTGAATGACCTGCTGTCACGGACTCGGGGAGATCACCCGAGGCGCTTTGTTCGGGTATGGGATCTTTGAAGCTCGTCCCCTTCAGAGTATTTCCCGAAGTCTAAGAAGCAGTCGCCAAGTCGGGTTATGTAGGACCTTCATCCCTTTTCTCTTTGGGAATCCTTTCTTCGAGGCTAAGGTCCTCAGTTTCAACAGGATTTCCACCCTTGGAAGATTTTGTGGTTTGATCCACCAGCGTCGAACCCTCCACTTCATCGTCATCACCATCCATGGATCGGTGGACAAATTCAAAGTCCTCGCTGATGACTACATTTTTCTTGCGCCTCCGAGCAAGCTCTGTTTTGCTTTGAGTATCCTCGCTCTTCAAGGATTTTTTTCTTTTATTGTCTTTCTTCGGCTTTGAAGCCGAATGTTCTTCTTCCTCCCCGAGAGGGGGCGGCCTCATCTCAAAGAAATCGCCAATACCTGCGATAGAGGAGTTAGGTCATATGAAGAAAGGTATTTTTACTAAAGAAGAAGTATTATAACACGTACCGTGGTGATTCGCCTCCTACTTGCCCTTCGACTAATCTCGCCACTTGCGTTTTTTGTATGTTGAAGTAATTGCCAGTTTACGAGCCTAGTCCTCGAGATCGAGGACCCCGTTAGGCATCCACGGGACCACTGAGGGAGATGAAAATGAACAATTATACGAAGTTTAGCAAAATTGATGAAAAGGAAATAAAGCACAACATTGTACTCACATTTGAAGTTCCGTTTCTCGGGGAACGACATGAACTCCTTGGGAATAACGTCGACGGTCCTTACTCAGATGAACCGACTTATCCATCCTCGATCCATGTCTTCGTCGTTACTGGTGAAGAAGGACTTGGTGGATCGGCGTTGGAGTTTGATTAGACCTCGAAAATGTTGAGGTCATTATAATCAGATAAGATGGTTGAGGGTGAATTCGATCCCGACTTTTTTAGCAAAGAACCTCATCATTAACATAATCCGCCAGAAGGACGGATGGTTCTAGGCCAGGGTAACTTAGTACCTTTGGCAGAACTCGAGCACGAGTGGGTCGAGGGGACCTAGTGTAAATGGGTATTTATACACGTTCAGAAACCCCTCTACATAGGTTGTAATATCCTCTTCATGAGAGGGTATTTGCAGAACGGCCTCTTCCCCCCGTCTGCACTCTCTCCTCACAGCTTCGAGGTGTCTTTCCTCGATTGATCGTATGTACCTCAATGCGTGTTCTCGCCTGCCGGGGACATTAGGACGCTTATCTATTGTAAAGTCCTACTTCAAAGAAAAACTGCTCGATATAATCTCATTAAGCGTCGGCGATTTACCACCGGCCGGGCGGGAAGTTGAAGTGGAGGTTCCTTCTTTATGAGGAACAGATTTTGAAGTTTTAGCCATAATTTCTTGAGAAAAAGAAGGAAAAGATGAAAGTACCGATGAAACTTTGAGCTAATACGATGGAGGAGCTGGTGGTGAAAGGAAGTTTATAGAGGAAAATAGTTGATGCAAAATGGTAAAGTTATTAATCAGAGAGGGAAGAAAGTATATATAAGATTAAAGCGGCAACTGTTCATTGATATTGATGGCCGACCGGCTCTGACGAGCAATTATGGCTTTTGGGGAAGAGAACCGACGAGGCGCTTCGGTCACTTCGGTGCTTACGTCATAGGAAGTGATGTCATCATAAAGGGCATCGTAGGGTTGAGAATTCAAATCATTTCTTATCATTTCATTCTAAGAAACGCGGGGACTGTCTGTATGCGGTCGATATCGAAGAGCCCGATTTCGTGGTCTCTATGGTGTTCCGAGCCCGAACTCGAAAGGCTCGAAGTAAAGTTTGAGTCCGATATCAGAATGTATACATCGAGAGAGTACATCGAAGGCCCATCACGGCCTACCTCGAGGCAGTGCAAAATCGATCGCAGTCAAGAAAAAGTGGGAATTTCCTAAGGACACGTGGTTAGGACGGATAAGATTTGTAAGATATAGTACGAATTCATACTAGGCCGTTATAATGTACCCTATTAGGGTTTTCCCCTCCTATATAAAGGGGACCCCAATCATTTGTAAAGCACATAATTCACTACAATAGAACATTCTATTTTGCTTTTTCTTGTTTAACGTGCTCTTCAATTGTTCCTCAGCTTTATTGTTCTTCATTTATTGTTCATACTTTATTACTATTAACCTACCTCGAGATCCCCGAGGCTGTCAACTCGAGGTCCCAATTCCTTGGGTATACTGGTTTGGTTACCATTTTCCTCTTATTTACACTTAACATTTCTTGCTTATCTACTAGTATTGGAATAAATCACATATTTTTAGAACTACAAATCAAATATAATTGTTAAAATCATTTTCGAGGTAAACACATAAAATATTATAGTTAGCCCACCTGGCACCACGAAATCTTAAATTACTTAGTAAAATTTTCCGGGGCCTTACAAGCATAAAGCCTAAACATGATGTATAGCATGATCGAAATCTCAATTACTTTATCACATGATAAAAACACGGATATCAACCTAATAGAACCACTACACGGTGCCATGGAATTAACTAGGTCACAATTCTCACGGTGCACGCCCGTCACTTGGCATGTGTGTCACCTCAATACCAATTACATAACACATAACTCAATATTTCAAACCCTTAGAACCAAGTTTGAAAGTGTTACTTACCTGAATCCGGGCAAAACTCCACTCCAATATGCCTTTGCCTCTCAAATCGGTCTCCAAAACTCCCGAATCTAGCCATAATCAGGACAAGAAATAAGGCTAGGCTTGTGGTTCAATAAATTGTTTAATTCAATAATTTTAGTTTGGGAACACAACAAGAAATAAGGCAAGTCTTGTGGTTCAAGGATACAATCAGGAGGAAGGAATTCATTATGATGAGACATTTGCTCCAGTTTCTCAAATGGAGGCTATCAGAGTTCTTATTGCCTTTGCATCTCATATGAAATTTACTCTGTTCCAAATGGATGTCAAAAGTGCATTTCTGAATGACTTCCTCAAGGAAGAAGTCTATGTCAAGCAACCTCCAGGATTTAAATGTAATGAGCATCCTGAATATGTTTCAAATTGGACAAGGCGTTATATGGGTTGAAGTAGGCTCCTCGAGCTTGGTATGAAAGGTTGTCAAAATTTCTCTTAGAAAATGGCTTTGCAAGAGGAAAAATTGACAACACTCTGTTCTAAAGAAACAAGGGAGGAACCTGCTCATTCTTCAGGTATATATCGATGATATCAATTTTGGGGCAACAACAGATTCCCTGTGTGGGGAATTTGCAAAACTCATGGGAAGTGAGTTTGAGATGAGCATGATGGGAGAGTTGAATTTCTTCTTAGGACTTCAAGAGAAGCAGTCCACAAAGAGAACATTTATAAGTCAGCAAAAGTACATCAAGGAGCTTCTGAAAAGGTTTTACATGGAAGTCTCAATAGTGATTGACACTACCATTGCGACTGCTACTCGCCTAGATATGGATGAACCTGACTCTCCGGTGAATCAAACCATGTATAGAGGCATCATTGGATCTCTTCTCTATATTACTGCAAGCGTACCAGATATCGTATTTAGTGTGGGTCTGTGTGCAAGGTTCCAGTCAAATCCTAAAGAATCTCATCTGAAGGCTGCCAAAAGAATCTTGAGATATCTTAAGGGAACACAGGTGTTGGTTTTTTATTACCCTTCATGTGACAATTTTAATATTATTGGATATGCTGATGCTGATTATGCGGGTTATCTGGTGGACAGGAAAAGCACATCTGGAATGGCTCACTTCTTGGGTTCATGTCTTATCTCATAGATGACAAGGAAGCAAAATTCAGTGGCACTCTTAACGGCTGAAGCACTGCTTCTTGTTGTGCTCAGTTACTGTGGATCAAACAACAACTGATTGTGTACCCCTCTTTTGCAACACAAGTGCACTCAACATGGCCAAAAATCCAGTCCAACATAAGAGAACCAAGCACATTGGGCGACATCACTTTCTTAGAGACAATGTTGAAAAGGGGCTAATTTGTATGAAGTCCTGTAGCACAGAAGATCAAATTGCAGACATCTTTAACAAAGACTTGAGCAGAGAACACTTTGAGAGAAATCGGCTAAAACTGGGCTAATAAAGGCCAACTGAAGACCTAATTCCCAACATATGGCTATGAAAGTCACATACATGTAAAACTAGCTAAAGTATTTTCTGGCCAAGTCTAACTCACTTCTATACCGTTATAGGTAAACATGCATGATGATTACAGAAGCAGCTGAGGCAGTACATGAGCGATAAAAGAAGGTTAAGCACTCTTGCAAGATTGGTCAGGGAATCTGGTTCTTGTGACACAAGTTAATAGTCTCTTGTTTTCTCATACTCAATTTAAAATGAACAAAAATAATGCCACATCATCAACTTTTCAGTTTCTTTATGTCACATCTTTTCTTTCAAAACCGTTTCACCTTTCTCTGAAGCGATGCATCTCCCCATGTACTTGCCGCCGTTTTAGAACTCGTTTCCCTTTTCTTCATAAATACCACCAACTCCATCATAACCTTTCGCTTCCAAAAATTTAAACCACTCTCTTGTCTTCTCTCCTTTATCAAACACTCTTCCAGCAAACCCTTACCATGGCCGAAAATCAAACAACCTCTCTTACAAATGATGATAAACCGACTGAGTCCTCACTAGTAAAAACCCATCAGTCATTTTTTCTCCCACCACTGTTTCTAGTGCAAACCCTAAACCAGTATCTCTTCCACTCGCCACCCCTCTCTCTACCCACTATGACTCTGGTCCTCTCCCAAGTGGTGAATAATCGAACAAACCTGAGAATGTCAGTATTCCTCCATTGTCTCTTGAAAAGCACAGCGAGCAGAGTAAAAAGGAAAGTTCTGTTCCAAAAGAAAATGAGGTTCAGTCATCCTCTGCAGTGGAAATATCAATGATCAGTACAAAAATTGCTGTCTGCTTCTCCTGTTACTGCTTCTATGGAACCTCAAGAGAGGGATGCTATAGAAAACATGCTCTCTATTGCTGCTGAGGGGATAATTATTGAAGATAATTCTGGTGTGCCTGAGTCTCAGGGGGAAGAGACTCAGCCCTTAGTGGGGGAAGGAGCACTTGTGCCTTATGAACAGCCGACTCAGGAAGAAAATATCGTGATCTACTTGATGGACCTGATCCCTCTCCTGAGGATCCAGGTCAGGAATAATCATCCAAGGTCAGGAATAATCATCCCAGGTCAGTTTCGACCCTGCTCCCTCTCCTCACTTTGATGCCGAGCCTTTGAACATGGTAACTCCAGAGATGAGATCTAGTGATGAAGAGGATTTAGATGATCTGGTGCTGAGTAAGTTTGTTAGGGTAAGGAAGCAGTGGCAACTCCTGAGCCACCTCCCAAGCGACCTACTACCAGGTTGCAGAAAAAGAGTCTCTTGAGTCTGCTCTCAAGAAGAGTAAAAGGAGTCTTAGGAAGAAGAGATTAGTCAAGAATGGACAAGTTGTGGTTGATAAGGATATACCAGTTATTGCAGTTGATGAGGAAGCTGTAGAGGAACCAAGTTCATTACCTAAGAGGCCCCTGAGGAAGAATCACTCTCTTTCTCATTCTAATAACGAGAATCCTTCTAAGAGTGTTTATGGTACACTTAGTGACAAGTTTGTAAGGAGTTCCAGTGAAAACCCAGTTAAAGTCAGTGACAAGTTGAAGGATGTGGAAGTGGAAGTGCCTAATGAGAACATGCAAGTGAAGTATGGTGAGAAGTTTCAATCCCGTGGGAAGTCGGTGAAAAGAAAATTGGCTGATGATGAGGAACCCGGTTCCTCCAGAAAGGCAAATAGTGGTAGAAACTCTGGAAAGGAAAGGTTGAGGTACCAAAAGGTGTTGCGGGGTCGTACTTTTGCCCCTGAAATTTCTGATATGGCTGGAAAAGTGGTTGAGATGTGTGAGTTTCAACAGTGAGCACACTTGTTCAATGTGGATGTGCCAAAAGTGTATGAGGAAGGTAGAGAGTTTTTACGCCGACCTCTTCACTGTTGAATCTGATCACATCTATGCATTGGTGAATGGTGTGGATATTGTAATGGATTCTGCTGTACTGGGAGAGATTCTACGGGTTTCTGCTGAGGGTTTGTCATCTGTCTGTGGTGCTTGCAGATCAAACTTTCATAATTCCATTATTAAAGAAAGAGCAGTGGAACAAGGGGAACGGGTACATAAAAAGGCACTTCTTCCAGTTTACCAGTTTCTCTTTGAGTTAGTCAACAAAGTCCTGCTTCCTAGTGCTGAGAGGAGATCCATCACCTCTAAGACTAATTTGGTTCTGATGGAAGCATTGGATAGCTTCAAAACTGTCAATCTGCCTGGTACAATGATTGAACATATGCATAAAGTGGCAGAGTTCAAAGATGGAAACCATGGTCTCCCCTATGGATTTCTCCTTACGCAAGTGTTCAAGTACTTTAAAGTGTCTTTGGGACAGCCAAAAGTTAGGACCAAGAAGTAGACCTTTTCAAAGATTACACTAGAAGAATGTGAGTGCATTGACAAAAGTGGAGGAGTAGGCAACACTTCAACGATCTCCCAACTCATTAATGCTCAGAATCGCGCTACTGAAGAGATCAAAAAGTTAAAGGCTCGGAATGCTATATTAGAGACTCAGCTCAGTCAGGCCTTGGAGGCACTAGGATATTCCAGTTCTTCGAACTCAGAGGTTTCCCGCCTGACCAAGGAGAATGCCGATCTCAGGAAACAGGTTGAGAACCTGAAGGAGAAACTGTCTGAGCAAATGTCTGCCAATGCCCGGATGGATATTATTCTCAAAACTCTTGCCGCCTCTTCCAATCCCTCTTCCTCTAGTGTCCCCTAAGCATATCCCCCAGTGCGCAGTTTTTAGTCTATCTCTTTTTAAGTTGTTTTGATGATGTGTGTGGTGTTTTTTTTTATTGTGGATGGAAAAAACTTATACTGCTCCCGCTGTAAATAGTCCAACAATGTTTTTAATGCAAGCTTTCCCTTCTTTTGTTGTAAATAATCATGCCTTTCTACCTCTGTTTTCTATCATGTTTGTGTGCACACAAGTGGCATGAGTTAGCTATGCTAGACTTCTTTATGGATTTTGCTTGTTTGTGTTTTTAATGATGCCAAAAGGGGGAAGATAAATTGAGAGGACTTAAGAAAAAACAGTGCACTGATTAAGGGGGAAGTAAAAACTCAGGGGGAACTTTGTGAGGTTCTTAGTACATTATTTGGTTTTTGTGGCTCTCTACAAGATTATGAATTTTAAGTTTGTCATCATCAATAAGGGGGATATTGATAAGTTACAAGTATCTTCGTTTTATGCTTTGATGATCTAACAAACTTATTGTCAAGAACCAGATAAGGAACCTGATGCACACTTGGTACACAACTTAAATATCTGACTCGAGCTAGAGAGAGTTGTCATAACTTCAGAAGATAAAGAATTAACACGGGGAACTGATGACCTTGGGTTCCCCTGGCAACAGTACGAAGTCAACTCTCCACAGTTGGAAAGTGACTGCCTACACTGTACACACAAACAATATAGCACAGTGCAGTAGTCATTTCCATTGGGAAGGACCGTGTACAATTTAAGTGATTACATCATTCAAGTGATGTCGTCCATGTTGTATTAACATTAATCTTACAAAAAACATCACTTGAACATTTGAGAATTCATGCAAGCACTCCAAGCATCTGATTATTAAGAACACAATTCTCAAGTGCATCAAGAATAAAGTACATTGCTGCTACGGACCAGTTCCTACATCAAGTCTTTGTATGTCCTTAGTACAATTGTAATTTTGTAATTTTTCTTCATTGTAATTCCTACTTAGCTTGACTAGAAGCATTTATTTGGAAACTCTTGTAAACTCATAAACTTCAATGTTTGTTTCGTGACTAGAGTTAGTCATGTGTTGAAAGTCTTTGTAATAGGTGTATTGCAAAGTGGCTTGTAATAAGTGTATTACAAGTTAGTGAGGGATTATTGAGTTAATTCCTAGGTTGAGTAGTTTGTAATCTAAAAGGTTGCTCATAGTGAAGTTGAAATCCTACAAGTGTAGGTCGTGGTTTTTATTCCCATTGAGCCAGGAATTTTCCACGTAAAACTTCCCTGCGTCATTTACATTCTGTTGTGCAAGTATAATCTGTGGAAACTAATATAGAACCTTGTCTCTATATAGTTTGGTGGACTCTTATATTCTACCCGTACAATACACTTAATATAGGCTATAGGGATCAATTCCACAAGAAAAATACTAAATTATAGACAAAAATCAAAAATTGACTCAACTCGCCCCCGGCCCACGTCTCAAAATTCGACAAAAGTTGCAAAACCCGAAAGTCCATTCACTCACGAGTCTAACCATATAAAATTTACCCAAATCCGATAACAAAATCCCATTCAAAACCTCAAAAATCGCACTCAAGAACTCTTCCTAATTTCCCCCAATTTTTCCACCCCAAATCAGAAATTAGATGATGGAATTAAAGGCATAATCATGGAATTTAGCTAAAACCAAGTAAGAATCACTTACCCCAATCAACTCCTTGAAATTCCCTTCAAGAATCGCCCAAATTTGTAAAATGTGTTCAAACCCTCGTTTCTAATCTTTAAATCTTCCCAGATGCACCTTTATCGCGAACGCGACCTTCCTCTCTCGTGTGCGTAGACCAATCTGCCTGCCTCTCAATTTAACTCTTCGCGAACACGACCACAGCTTCACGAAAGCGAAGCTTTGACAACATCACTCTTCGCGAACGCGACCCCTGTTCCGCGAACGCGTAGACCAAGGGCCTGGGGTCCCCAACTAGTTCAATATCTCTTCGGGAACGCGATACCTCACCCGCGTTCGCGATGTACACACAACCATACCTTCACATTCACGTCCAACCCTTTGCGAATGTGTTGAACAAAACCTTCCCAGCTCACAAACACCCTTTGCAAACACGAGGCTCCTCTACCGAACGCGTAAGAGGAAGCCAACAGAAATACACCATCGGTTATCAGCCATCAACCAAAGTCCAAAAATGATCGGTTAACCCTCCGAAACTCATCCGAGGCCCTCCAGACCTCAACAAAACATATCATCAAGTCCCAAAACACGATACAAACTTAGTCGAACCCTTTAATCACCTGAAAAAACATCAAAAACACGAATTACACACGGATTCAAGCCTAATAAACTTTGAAAGTTCCATATTCCGTAAACAACGCCGAAACCTATCGAACCACGTCCGATTGACCTCAAATTTTGCACACAAGTCATAAATGACACCACGAACCTACTCCAACTTCCAAAAATCCAATTCGACCCCAATATCAAAACGTTCACGCTCGGTCAAACTTTCCAAAATTCCAACTTTCGCCAATTCAAGCCTAGTTCTACTATGGACCTCCAAATCACATTCCGGACGCGCTCCTAAGTCCAAAATCACCTAATGGAGCTAACAAAACCATCAAAATTCAAATCTGAGGTTGTTACACATAAGTCGACATCCGGTCATATTTTCCAACTTAAACTTTCAATTAAGAGACAAAGTGTCTCAATTTATTCTGAAATCACTCCAGACCCGAACCAACTAACCCGGTAAGTCATATAACAACTGTAGAACACAAAAGAAGTAGAAAATAGGGGAACGAGACTACAACTCTCAAAACGACCTGCCGGGTCGTTACATCCTCTCCCTCTTAAACAATCGTTCATCCTCGAACGAGTATAGAGACATACCTGAAGTGGTGAAAAGATGAGGATAACGGCTGCACATATCAGGCTCGGTCTCCCAAGTCTCCTCATCGATCGGCTAACTCCTTCACTGAACCTTCACAAAAGCAATGTTCTTTGACCTCAGCTTTCAAATCTGCCTGTCCAAAATAGCCACTGGCTCCTCAACATAAGATAAGTCCTTGTCCAAGTGGACTGAGCTGAAATCCAACACGTGAGACGGATCGCCGTGATACTTCCGGAGCATAGAAACATGAAATACTAGATGAACTCCTGCTAGACTGGGAGGCAAGGCAATCTCATATGCAACTTCCCCAACATGTCGCAACACCTCAAATGGGCCGATAAGCCTTACGCTCAGCTTGCCCTTATTTACGAACCTCATAACACCCTTCATGGGTGACACCCGGAGCAAGACCCACTCTCCAACCATGAATGCAACATCACGAACTTTCCGATCCACATAACTCTTCTGTCTGGATTGGGTTGTGCGAAGTTGATCCTGAATCACCTTAACCTTCTCCAGAGCATCCTGAACCAAGTTTGTACCCAATAACCTAGCCTCGCCCGGCTCAAACCAACCTACCGGAGACCAACACCGCCTACCATACAAAGCCTCATACAATGCCATCAGGATGCTCGACTAATAACTATTGTTGTAGGCAAATCTGCAAGTGGCAAGAACTGATCCCACGAACCCTTAAACTCCATCACACAAGTACAGAGCGTATCCTATAGTATCTGAATAGTGCACTCAGACTGTTCGTCCGTCTGAGGGTGAAATGTTATGCTGAACTCCACTCGAGTACCCAACTCATGTTGTACGGCCCTCCAGAACCGTGATGTAAATTGCATACCCAAGTTAGAGATGATAGATACTCGTATGCCATGAAGCCTGACGATGTCGCGGATATATACTCGAGCCAACTGCTCGAAAGAATAGGTAGTTACCACATGAATGAAATGAGCTGACTTGGTCAGCCTGTCCACAATCACCCAAACTGCATCAAACTTCCGCTGAGTCCATGGAAGCTCAAAAACGAAATCCATAGTGATCCTCTCCCATTTCCACTCCGGAATCTCTAATTTCTGAAGCAACCCCACCTGGCCGCTGATGCTGATACTTCACATGCTAGCAATTGAGACACCGAGCTACATACTCCACTATGTCCTTCTTTATTATCCTACACCAGTAATGCTGCCTCAAGTCCTGATACATCTTTATGGCACCCAGATGAATAGAATACCGCGAACTATGAGCCTACTAGAGAATCAACTCACGCAAGCCATCTACATTGGGCACACATAGTCTGCCCTGTATACTCAATGTACCATCATCCCCAATAGTGACCTCTTTAGCGTCACCGTGCTGGACCGTTTCCTTAAGGACAAGCAGATGGGGTTCATCATACTGACGCTCCCTAATACGATCATAACGAGAAGAGTGAGACACCACACAAGCCAATACTCGACTCAACTCGACTCAGAAATATCCAATGTAACAAATTGGCTGGCTAAGGCCTAAACATCCAACGCCAATGGCCTCTCTTCTATTGGAAGATATGCTAAGATCCCCAAACTCTCCGCCCATCGACTCAAAGCATTGACCACCATATTGGCCTTCCCGGGATGGTAAAACATGGTGATATCATAGTCCTTAAGTAGTTACAACCACCTCCGCTGACTATAATTAAGATCCTTCTATTTGAAGAGATGCTGCAAACTACGGTGATCGGTGTAAATCTCACAATGGACACCGTAAACATAGTGCCGCCAAATCTTCAAGGCATGAACGATAACTGCTAACTCAAGGTCGTGGATAGAATAGTTCCTTTCACGGGGCTTTAACTGGCGCGAAGCATAAGCAATCACTCTAACCTCCTACATCAGAACACACCCAATACCGATCCGAGAAGCATCACAATACACTGTGTAAGAACCAGAAGCTGATGGTAGAACTAGAACTGGAGTCGTGGTCAAAGAAGTCTCGAGCTTCTGAAAGCTCTCCCCGCACTCATCCGACCACCTGAAAGGAGAACCCTTTTGGGTCAATTTGGTCAAGGGCGATACAATAGATGAGAAACCCTTTACAAAACGACAGTAATAACCAGCCAAACTAAGAAAACTCTGAATCTCCGTGGCTGAGGACGGTCTAGGCCAACTCTGAACCGCCTCTATCTTCTTCAGATCCACTTGAATACCCTCACTGGACACCAGGTGCCCCAAGAACGCCACTGAACTGAGCCACAACTCACACTTGGAGAACTTTGCATAAAGCTTCTCCTCCCTCAATCGCTGCAACACAATCCTCAGTTGTTGGTCATGCTCCTCCTGGCTACGAGAGTACACCAGGATATCATCAATGAATACAATGACTAACGAGTCAAGATAAGGCTGAAACACACCGTTCATCAAATGCATGAACGCTGCTAGGGCGTTGATCAGCCCAAAAGACATCACAAGGATCTCATAATGGCCATATCGGGTCCTGAAGGATGTCTTAAGAATATCCGAGCCCCCAATCTTCAACTGGTGATACTTTGATCTCAAATCAATCTTGGAGAACACCTTCGTTCCCTGAAATTGTCCAAATAGATCATCAATACGCGACAAAAGATACTTGTTCTTGATTGTGACCTTGCTCAACTGCCTGTAATCAATGCACATTCTCATAGTACCATCCTTCTTCTTTACAAATAGAATTTGTGCACCCCAAGGTGACACTCTAGGCCGAATAAACCCCTTATCAAGGAGTTCCTGAAGCTGCTCCTTCAATTCCTTCAACTCAGCTGGTGCCATACGAAATGGATGAGTGTCTGTTACCAAATCAATACCAAAGTCAATATCTATGTCAGGTGGCATGCCCGATAGGTCTGCAGGAAACACATCTAGGAAATCCTGCACCACCGGAACAAAATCAATAGTAGGGGTCTCTACACTAACATCCCTCACAAAGGCCAAATAAGATAGACAACCCTTCTAAACCATCCGTTCAGCCTTCAAGTATGAAATCACTCTACTAGGAACATAGTCTATAGAGTCGCTCCACTCAACCCTCGGCAACCCCGACATCGCCAACGTCACAGTCTTAGCGTGACAATCTAGAATAACATGACATGGAGACAACCAATCCAACCCAAGATCACGTCAAAATCGACCATACTAAGAAACAAGAGATCCAATCTAGTCTCCAGACCCCCAATAGTCACTGCACACGATCGGTATACACGGTCCACAACAATAGTGTCACCCACCAGCGCAGATACATGAACAGATAAAACTAGAGACTCACAAGGCATATCCAGATAATGAGCAAAATACGAGGACAAATATGAATAAGTAGAACCAGGGTCAAATATGAATAAGTAGAACCAGGGTCAAATAATATAGAGGCATCCCTATGGAAAACTAAGACAATACATATAATCACAACATTCGAAGCAATGTCATATGGTCTGGCAGGGAGAGCGTAGAAACGGGCCTGAAATTACACACGAACACCACCCTCAAATCATCTCAAACAACTTCAAAAGCACAAATTACACACGAATTCAAGCCTAATGAACTTTGAAAGTTCTAAATTTTGCAAACGACGCCGAAACCTATCAAACCACATCCGATTGATCTCAAATTTTGCACACAGGTCATAAATGACACAAAACAAACCTACTCCAACTTTCGGAAATCCAATCTGACCTCGATATCAAAAAGTTCACTATCGGTCAAATTTGTCAAAATTTCAGCTTTCGCCAATTCAAGCCTAATTCTACTACGGACCTCCAAATCACATTCCGGACGCGCTTCTAAGTCCAAAATCACCTAACGGAGCTAACGGAACCATCAAAATTCAAATCTGAGGTCGTTACACATAATTCGACATCCGGTTGATTTTCCAACTTAAGCTTTCAATTAAGAGACTAAGTGTCTCTATTCACTCTGAAATCACTCCAGACCCGAACCAACTAACCCGGTAACCTGAACCAACTAACCCGGTAAGTTATATAACAGTTGTAGAACACAAAAGGAGCAGAAAATGGGGGAACGAAGCTACAACTCTCGAAATGATCGGCCAGATCGTTAAAATATTGTATTCATCAAACGATACAATACAATACAGTACGATACATTACGAAACGATATGTAACAACCATCCAAACAAGCTGTTAATAGCGTAATAATACTATTTTTTCATTGAAAAAAAAGAGAAATTTGTTTGTGAAAATACAAGGATCTATTATCTATCTAATTGATTACTATATTAAAAGCACATAGGCCTTTAGTGAAATGTCGTTTGCCTTTTTTACCCTTTTAAAATCGAGTTCATACTAGAAAAAATAGTCAATTAATTATTTTTTTAATATTTAAGACTTTGAAATCAACCAAATTTTTTACTCATTAAATCTTTCCTTGTTTTAAATATGTAAAAAATATTAGTATTTAGGACTTTTAAATCAATTAAAATTTACAATGATACAATTTTTTTCCTTAATGAACATATAAGATAACAATACTTTTTTCAAACTATATTTCGCGGTGTTTTGTTTCAAAACAAACTTAATTGGTAATGAGTTCGGTTTTGGTGTTTCTTCATCAGTTGGTTTGATTTTTTCCTATTTGATTTTATGCTCTCTTTTTTTTTCTAGTTAAATTGTCATATTTTAAAATCTATTTTCTAAAATAATTGTTATTAGAGTTCAGATTCTTAATCAGCACTTCCCCCTCTTTTTGCCCTTCTCTTTTCGGCCTCTTCTTTTAATTAAAAGACTATTCTTTTCTGTACTATCATATGGTCAATAGCTCAAAAGCTAGCAATTTCTTTGTGCTTTTTGATTATTAAAAAATTAGTTTCGATTATTCAAACATTAATAGTAAATAAAATGTTTACATGTGCTACAACTTAATAACATACACACATCTAGTAAGTAACATTATTTTCATTAAAAATTATATTGAACTAACTTTATTTTATTATCATCGTTACATATTGACCCAATTATTGAATTTCAAGTATTAGATCACTAAAATAACATCATCAATCATAATATATTTTAAATCCAAATGTGTAGCTACAACTTTAATTTTTATAACACCAAATTAAATTTTCAAGAATATGCATATAGTTAATCCAATTTTTTTTAGATATCGTTGGATGAAGTGCCAATATATATTTAGTTTGATTTGTTTTTTAACAACTTTATCAATATTTACAATTCATATACGTTAGATAATTTTGTAAGACATGATTTCTTCCTTCAATGAGTTTGCTAAATAGGATCAACAATATATTTCACATTTACCATTTTCATAAACATGTGATTTATTTCCTTAGATTCTATTTTATAACTCAAATATGTTTTTCCAATATTATTTATGTCATTTTTAAAAGTTTGTGTACCAGGTACACGCGCATCGCGTGTACTCTAAAATTAGTAGTTGAAAAATAACAAAGAAAAAGAAAAATATTTTTCAGGTAGAGGTGCAGATATCTCGATCTCTTTAAGGAGATTCAAGTAACTATAGCAAATTTTTTAATGATTCAGTAATAATTCTCTTGACTTGTCTATCCCAAGACACAACAACCCGTCCACGTCGCATAACTAATCGAACAATTGCGGGATAGATGTTCAGTGCAAAGCTACACAAGAATACTTTTTTTCAACAATATAATATTCTCTCTTGTAAACATGTTAGAGCCTGCTTAGAGAACAGATGCTATCAGGCAAGGTATGAGTTACGAGGTAAGTTACTAAAGTCATTTTCCAACAGTTTAGGCAGGATCGCTCATCGGAGGGACTGAGTTTTTCTTCAATCCCGCTGATTGACCAAAAACATGGTTCGAGATCAACATAATATGGACAATACTATTTATTTTAATGCGGGAGGCAAATCTTTAGACATAACGGAAGACCTTTCTAGGTCTGAAATGTGGTATGATTGGGTGGAAAGGAAGGGGAATTCAATGCACAGAATGACAGTTAGCAAGAAGGCCCTGCTGTGGATTTCCCATTTATTACATTTGGCAACAAGAACCAGGAGAAATAAGTATATCAACTGGCGACTTAAAGACAATTTACACATTTACTTTTGTTCTCAGAAGTACAACAGTTATGACAGATTCATCAGTATTGTGGCAGTACAAGGGGAGAGAAGATCTGTTATTATTGTTCCTGAACTGGCTCCTAATATTGGTTGGGAGATATAGCTAAAAAATTCTCAAAGTTTACAGAAAAAGTTATGAATGTAGTTGAAAGCTGCCTCCCATTATGAAAATCTCTTATGGTGATGCTCTAGCCAAAAGCAAATGATCTTTAAAGGAAGGTGGTCATATAAGTTGGCACCACAGTGACTGTATCAACTTCTCTAAAGTCGATAACAACACAGAAAATGATTTGTTAAGCACATGCTTAATAGGAAGTTTCTTAGGGAAGTGAGAGGTTCCTACTTGACCAGATTCGCACAGATGGGTGGCTGACAAATGGAAGTCAGTATATGGAGTGCTTATTTATGATCTGAACGAGCGGAAACATCTGTTCGAATTTCCCAATAGGAAACTGTGCAACTGATGCTAGGTGACTGGAAATGGAGGCACGAACCTCTGAATCTGAAATGGTGGTCGCCGAAACTTGCATGCACCAAGTCCGATAAAGTAATCGATTGGCTGTGGGTCAGAATTATCGGTCTTCCTTTTCATCTCTGGACAAAGAAGGCGATGGTGGAAATAGGCAATAAGTGTGGCGGGTGGATTGAAACAGAAGAGGAGATCACAACATTGAAAAATCATTTGAAGTGGGCAAGAATCAAAGTTAGAGGTCCACCAGAAAACATTCCTCGCGTCATTTACCTGGAGAAAAATGGTCTGGACAAATTGTGATTAGATTTGAGCGGGTTAGAAGCAAATTCTAAAAGAAAGGCAGTGCTAGAGCAGTGAAGTGCTTGTTAGATCAAGGTAAGTGCTTGGTTTAACCTTAACTTGAAAGAATAGGAATCCCCAACTGGATTGTTATGTAAAATTTCTTGTGTGTAGTGTATAGGTGAGGTGACGAGTACCTATGCACTACTAAGTGATTATTTAACATGATCCCTATTGTGATGACCCAAAGAGTCATTTTATGGATTGAGACTCCATTCTAGGCTCATTAGCCTTAAAAAAGACTAATTTTTAATTACCTCGACTTGCGTGCACAGTCCGGGCGTGAATCCGGAAAGCTTTTAAGTGAAAATACGAGAAATAGAAATTTCTAGAGTTAAAATTTGGTTTTTGTTGACTTTGGTCAACATTTTGAGTAAATGGATCCGGATATGTGTTCCGACAATCCCAAGAGGTCCGCAGTAAAATATGGGGCTCAGACGTATGCCCGGAATTGAATTCTGAGGTCCCTAACCTTAGGAAAACAATTTTTGAAGAAAAATTGTTGTGTTGGTTTTTAAAGGAAATAAAGAAATGAATAAATGTTTGAACTCGTTGGTATCAGGACCGTATCTTGGTTCCGGAGCTCGGTACTAGTTTGTTATGATATTTAATTCCTATGGGTGAAATTTGATGAGAATTGGAAATTATTTGATGTGATTTGGACGTCCGGTCGAAAAGTTAGAAAATTTAAGTGTTCTTGAAAAAATCATGAGTTTTGAGGTAAAATTCGTAGTTTTTGATGTTATGTTGATGATTTAATCGCACGAGCAAGTCCGTGTGATGTTTATATACTTGCGTGCATGTTTGGTTTGGACCCCCAAGGGCTTGGGTGAGTTTCGGATAGGTATAGACTATGTTGCGCTTGTTTTTTTTTTTCCTTCATCGTCGTTTCTTCAAGCATAAATGACACCACATTAAGCAAATGAGCTCCAAGTTTAGTTTTTATTGAACCATTAGATCTTTATCATAATTACGGAGCCATAGGAAAAAGAATCATCGAATTTGGACATTGTATGAATAAGTTATGCCCATTTTAGTGTAGGAGAAAAATTGTTGGTGCCAGATGTCGTAAATGCGAACTCCGGTTCGTAAATGCGAACTCCGGTCGCAAATGCGACATCTGCAGCCTATTAAATGAGATTTTAGACCGGATTTTCACCAAATTTTTAATTCTCTCAAATCTTAAACCTCCATGGTGATTTTTCAAAGACCCAAACTTCTCCAAATCATTGGTAAGTGATCTTTAACTAATTCCTTTCATTCCTTAACAAGTTTTAACAAGATTTCAACTTAGAATCTAGAGTTTTCATGGTAAAAATTGGGCTTTTGGATAGAATATAGAAATTTCAAAATTTGGGGAATTGGACCTCGAATTGAGGTTGGATTCCAATACCAATTGTATATCCGGGTTCGGGGAAGATTGGGTAAACGAGTTTTGGTCCGAATCTCGAGTTTAGATCAAGCGGGTCCGGGGTCGATTTTTGAATTTGAATAGGAAAACTTAGGAAAGCCATTGTTTTCAATAAAAATAATTCCTTTAGGCTATGATTGATGACATTGAACAAATTGTGATTAGATTCGAGCGGATTGGAGACAAATCCTAAAGGAAAAACTGTGCTAGAGCAATGATTTTATTGAGACATCAAGGTAAGTATTTGGTTTAACCTTGACTTGAGGGAATAAGAATCCCCAACTTTATTGCTATGTAAATTTGCATGTGTGTGGTGTATAGGTGAGGTGAAGAGTACCTATGCACTACCAAATTGTTTGTTTACCATGATTCCTTCCCCGTTTCTCATTTATTTTCTCCATGGCTTAACTGTTTTCGTGATCATTGAGGTTTACATGACTATTTGGTTTCATTGGATTATTGCCAAGTATTTTTGCAAGTGTGTTAAACGTGTTGGTTGTTCCTTTGATTTTGTTATGATACATAAAGATTGAGCTGGAAGACAATGTTACGGTAATTACATATGTCCTGGTTGGTTTCATTGTGAAATAATGGTTGATAAAGCTTATGAGTTATACTATTTTATGTTTACAATTGTTGAGACAAAAGTGTTGTGAAAGGCTTGGCCTGAATTGTGAAAGTTTTCAATAAATAAATAAATGGATATGATATGTCTGGTGGGAGCGGGTTGCACGCCACAACAATGATAGTGACAAGGGTGGACAGGTGGTAACGGCTGCACGCCATAATAATGATAGTGACAAGGGTGGACATGTGGGATCGAGTTGCTCGCCGCAATAATGATAGTGACAAGGGTCGAAACTGATATTTTACTGAATTTCAAAAATAAACTAAATAAATAAATGGATATGATATGTCTGGTGGGAGCGGGTTGCACGCCGCAACAAAGATAGTGACAAGGGTGGACATGTGGTAACGACTGCACGCCATAATAATGATAGTGACAAGGCTCCTCTACCGAACGCGTAAGAGGAAGCCAACAGAAATACACCATCGGTTATCAGCCATCAACCAAATTCCAAAAATGATCCGTTAACCCTCCGAAACTCACCCGAGGCCCTCGGAACTTCAACAAAACATATCATCAAGTCCCAAAACACGATACATACTTAGTCGAACCCTTTAATCACCTCAAACAACATCAAAAACACGAATTACACACGGATTCAAGCCTAATAAACTTCGAAAGTTCCATATTCCGTAAACAACGCCGAAACCTATCGAACCACGTCCGATTGACCTCAAATTTTGCACACAAGTCATAAATGACACCACGAACCTACTCCAACTTCCAAAAATCCAATTCGACCCCAATATCAAAACGTTCACGCTCGGTCAAACTTTCCAAAATTCCAACTTTCGCCAATTCAAGCCTAGTTCTACTATGGACCTCCAAATCACATTCCGGACGCGCTCCTAGGTCCAAAATCACCTAATGGAGCTAACAAAACCATCAAAATTCAAATCTGAGGTTGTTACACATAAGTCGACATCCGGTCATATTTTCCAACTTAAACTTTCAATTAAGAGACAAAGTGTCTCAATTTTCTCTAAAATCACTCCAGACCCGAACCAACTAACCCGGTAAGTCATGTAACAACTGTAGAACACAAAAGAAGTAGAAAATAGGGGAACGAGACTACAACTCTCAAAACGACCTGCCAGGTCGTTACCTCCTCTCCCTCTTAAACAATCGTTCATCCTCGAACGAGTATAGAGACATACCTGAAGTGGTGAAAAGATGAGGATAACGGCTGCACATATCATGCTCGGTCTCCCAAGTCTCCTCATCGATCGGCTAACTCCTTCACTGAACCTTCACAGAAGCAATGTTCTTTGACCTCAGCTTTCAAATCTGCCTGTCCAAAATAGCCACTGGCTCCTCAACATAAGATAAGTCCTTGTCCAAGTGGACTGAGCTGAAATCCAACACGTGAGACGGATCGCCGTGATACTTCCGGAGCATAGAAACATGAAATACTAGATGAACTCCTGCTAGACTGGGAGGCAAGGCAATCTCATATGCAACCTCCCCAACATGTCGCAACACCTCAAATGGGCCGATAAGCCTTACGCTCAGCTTGCCCTTATTTACGAACCTCATAACACCCTTCATGGGTGACACCCGGAGCAAGACCCACTCTCCAACCATGAATGCAACATCACAAACTTTCCGATCCACATAACTCTTCTGTCTGGATTGGGTTGTGCGAAGTTGATCTTGAATCACCTTAACCTTCTCCAGAGCATCCTGAACCAAGTTTGTACCCAATAACCTAGCCTCGCCCGACTCAAACCAACCTACCGGAGACCAACACCGCCTACCATACAAAGCCTCATACAATGCCATCAGGATGCTCGACTGATAACTATTGTTGTAGGAAAATCTGCAAGTGGCAAGAACTGATCCCACGAACCCTTAAACTCCATCACACAAGTACAGAGCGTATCCTATAATATCTGAATAGTGCACTCAGACTGTTCGTCTGTCTGAGGGTGAAATGTTATGCTGAACTCCACTCGAGTACCCAACTCATGTTGTAAGGCCCTCCAGAACCGTGATGTAAATTGCATACCCCAGTCAGAGATGATAGATACTCGTACGCCATGAAGCCTTACGATGTCGCGGATATATACTCGAGCCAACTGCTCGAAAGAATAGGTAGTTACCACATGAATGAAATGAGCTGACTTGGTCAGCCTGTCCACAATCACCCAAACTGCATCAAACTTCTGCTGAGTCCATGGAAGCTCAAAAACGAAATCCATAGTGATCCTCTCCCATTTCCACTCCGGAATCTCTAATTTCTGAAGCAACCCCACCTGGCCGCTGATGCTCATACTTCACATGCTAGCAATTGACACACCGAGCTACATACTCCACTATGTCCTTCTTTATTATCCTACACCAGTAATGCTGCCTCAAGTCCTGATACATCTTTATGGCACCCAGATGAATAGAATACCGCGAACTATGAGCCTACTAGAGAATCAACTCACGCAAGCCATCTACATTGGGCACACATAGTCTGCCCTGTATACTCAATGTACCATCATCCCCAATAGTGACCTCTTTAGCGTCACCGTGCTGGACCGTTTCCTTAAAGACAAACAGATGGGGTTCATCATACTGACGCTCCCTAATACGATCATAACGAGAAGACTGAGACACCACACAAGCCAATACTTGACTCAACTCGACTCAGAAATATCCAATGTAACAAATTGGCTGGCTAAGGCCTAAACATCCAACGCCAATGGCCTCTCTTCTATTGGAAGATATGCTAAGATCCCCAAACTCTCCGCCCATCGACTCAAAGCATCGACCACCATATTGGCCTTCCCGGGATGGTAAAACATGGTGATATCATAGTCCTTAAGTAGTTACAACCACCTCCGCTGACTATAATTAAGATCCTTCTATTTGAAGAGATGCTGCAAACTACGGTGATCGGTGTAAATCTCACAATGGACACCGTAAATATATTGCCGCCAAATCTTCAAGGCATGAACGATAACTGCTAACTCAAGGTCGTGGATAGAATAGTTCCTTTCACGAGGCTTCAACTGGCGCGAAGCATAAGCAATCACTCTAACCTCCTACAACAGAACACACCCAATACCGATCTGAGAAGCATCACAATACACTGTGTAAGAACCAAAAGCTGATGGTAGAACTAGAACTGGAGTCGTGGTCAAAGAAGTCTTGAGCTTCTGAAAGCTCTCCCCGCACTCATCCGACCACCTGAAAGGAGAACCCTTTTGGGTCAATTTGGTCAAGGGCGATACAATAGATGAGAAACCCTCTACAAAACGACAGTAATAACCAGCCAAACTAAGAAAACTCTGAATCTCCGTGGCTGAGGACGGTCTAGGCCAACTCTGAACCGCCTCTATCTTCTTCAGATCCACTTGAATACCCTCACTGGACACCAGGTGCCCCAAGAACGCCACTGAACTGAGCCACAACTCACACTTGGAGAACTTTGCATAAAGCTTCTCCTCCCTCAATCGCTGCAACACAATCCTCAGTTGTTGGTCATGCTCCTCCTGGCTACGAGAGTACACCAGGATATCATCAATGCATACAATGACTAACGAGTCAAGATAAGGCTGAAACACACCGTTCATCAAATGCATGAACGCTGCTAGGGCGTTGATCAGCCCAAAAGACATCACAAGGAACTCATAATGGCCATATCGGGTCCTGAAGGATGTCTTAAGAATATCCGAGCCCCCAATATTCAACTGGTGATACTTTGATCTCAAATCAATCTTGGAAAACACCTTCGTTCCCTGAAATTGTCCAAATAGATCATCAATACGCGACAAAAGATACTTGTTCTTGATTGTGACCTTGCTCAACTGCCTGTAATCAATGCACATTCTCATAGTACCATCCTTCTTCTTTACAAATAGAATTTGTGAACCCCAAGGTGACACTCTAGGCCGAATAAACCCCTTATCAAGGAGTTCCTGAAGCTGCTCCTTCAATTCCTTCAACTCAGCTGGTGCCATACGAAATGGGATGAGTGTCTGTTACCAAATCAATACCGAAGTCAATATCTATGTCAGGTGGCATGCCCGATAGGTCTGCAGGAAACACATCTAGGAAATCCTGCACCACCGGAAAAAAATCAATAGTAGGGGTCTCTACACTAACATCCCTCACAAAGGCCAAATAAGATAGACAAATCTTCTTAACCATCCGTTCAGCCTTCAAGTATGAAATCATTCTACTAGGAACATAGTCTATAGAGTCGCTCCACTCAACCCTCGGCAACCCCGACATCGCCAACGTCACGGTCTTAGCGTGACAATCTAGAATAACATGACATGGAGACAACCAATCCAACCCAAGATCACGTCAAAATCGACCATACTAAGAAACAAGAGATCCAATCTAGTCTCCAGACCCTCAATAGTCACTGCACACGATCGGTATACACGGTCCACAACAATAGTGTCACCCACCGGCGCAGATACATGAACAGATAAATCTAGAGACTCATAAGGCATATCCAGATAATGAGCAAAATACGAGGACAAATATGAATAAGTAGAACCAGGGTCAAATAATACAGAGGCATCCCTATGGAAAACTAATACAATACATATGATCACAACATTCGAAGCAATGTCATATGGTCTGGCAGGGAGAGCGTAGAAACGGGCCTGAAATTACACATGAACACCACCCTCAAACCATCTCAAACAACATCAAAAGCACAAATTACACACGAATTCAAGCCTAATGAACTTTGAAAGTTCTAAATTTTGCAAACGACGCCGAAACCTATCAAACCACATCCGATTGATCTCAAATTTTGCACACAGGTCATAAATGACACAACAAACCTACTCCAACTTTCGGAAATCCAATATGACCTCGATATCAAAAAGTTCACTATCGGTCAAATTTGTCAAAATTCCAGCTTTCGCCAATTCAAGCCTAATTCTACTACGGACTTCCAAATCACATTCCGGACGCGCTTCTAAGCCCAATATCACCTAACGGAGCTAACAAAAATATTAAAATTCAAATATGAGGTCGTTACACATAATTCGACATCCGGTTGATTTTCCAACTTAAGCTTTCAATTAAGAGACTAAGTGTCTCTATTCACTCTGAAATCACTCCAGACCCGAACCAACTAACCCGGTAACCTGAACCAACTAACCCGGTAAGTTATATAACAGTTGTAGAACACAAAAGGAGCAGAAAATGGGGGAACGAAGCTACAACTCTCGAAATGATCGGCCGGATCGTTAAAATATTGTATTCATCAAACGATACAATACAATACAGTACGATACATTATGAAACGATATGTAACAGCCATCCAAACAAGCTGTTAATAGCATAATAATACTATTTTTTCATTGAAAAAAAAGAGAAATTAGTTTGTGAAAATACAAGTATCTATTATCTATCTAATTGATTACTATATTAAAACACAGAGGCCTTTAGTGAAATGTCGTTTGCCTTTTTTACCCTTTTAAAATCGAGTTCATACTAGAAAAAATAGTCAATTAATTATTTTTTTAATATTTAAGACTTTGAAATCAACCAAATTTTTTACTCATTAAATCTTTCCTTGTTTTAAATATGTAAAAAATCTTAGTATTTAGGACTTTTAAATCAATTAAAATTTACAATGATACAAATTTTTTCCTTAATGAACATATAAGATAACAATACTTTTTCCAAACTATATTTCGCGGTGTTTTGTTTCAAAACAAACTTAATTGGTAATGAGTTCGGTTTTGGTGTTTCTTCATCAGTTGGTTTGATTTTTTCCTATTTGATTTTATGCTCTCTTTTTTTTCTAGTTAAATTCTCACATTTTAAAATCTATTTTCTAAAATAATTGTTATTAAAGTTCAGATTCTTAATCAGCACTCCCCCCTCTTTTTGCCCTTCTCTTTTCGGCCTCTTCTTTTAATTAAAAGACTATTCTTTTCTGTACTATCATATGGTCAATAGCTCAAAAGCTAGCAATTTCTTTGTGCTTTTCGATTATTAAAAAATTAGTTTCGATTATTCAAACATTAATAGTAAATAAAATGTTTACATGTGCTACAACTTAATAACATACACACATCTAGTAAGTAACATTATTTTCATTAAAAATTATATTGAACTAACTTTATTTTATTATCATCGTTACATATTGACCCAATTATTGAATTTCAAGTATTAGATCACTAAAATAACATCATCAATCATAATATATTTTAAATCCAAATGTGTAGCTACAACTTTAATTTTTATAACACCAAATTAAATTTTCAAGAATATGCATATAGTTAATCCAATTTTTTTTAGATATCGTTGGATGAAGTGCCAATATATATTTAGTTTGATTTATTTTTTAACAACTTTATCAATATTTACAATTCATATACGTTAGATAATTTTGTAAGACATGATTTCTTCCTTCAATGAGTTTGCTAAATAGGATCAACAATATATTTCATATTTACCATTTTCATAAACATGTGATTTATTTCCTTAGATTCTATTTTATAACTCAAATATGTTTTTCCAATATTATTTATGTCATTTTTAAAAGTTTGTGTACCAGGTACACGCGCATCGCGTGTACTCTAAAATTAGTAGTTGAAAAATAACAAAGAAAAAGAAAAATATTTTTCAGGTAGAGGTGCAGATATCTCGATCTCTTTAAGGAGATTCAAGTAACTATAGCAAATTTTTTAATGATTCAGTAATAATTCTCTTGACTTGTCTATTCGAAGACACAACAACCCGTCCACGTCGCATAACTAAGCGAACAATTGCGGGATAGATGTTCAGTGCAAAGCTACACAAGAATACTTTTTTTCAACAATATAATATTCTCTCTTGTAAGCATGTTGGAGCCTGCTTAGAGAACAGATGCTATCAGGCAAGGCATGAGTTACGAGGTAAGTTACTAAAGTCATTTTCCAACAGTTTAGGCAGGATCGCTCATCGGAGGGACTGAGTTTTTCTTCAATCCCGCTGATTGACCAAAAACATGGTTCGAGATCAACATAATATGGACAATACTATTTATTTTAATGCGGGAGGAAAATCTTTAGACATAACGGAAGACCTTTCTAGGTCTGAAATGTGGTATGATTGGGTGGAAAGGAAGGGAAATTCAATGCACAGAATGACAGTTAGCAAGAAGGCCCTGCTGTGGATTTCCCATTTATTACATTTGGCAACAAGAACCAGGAGAAATAAGTATAGCAACTGGCGACTTAAAGACAATTTACACATTTACTTTTGTTCTCAGAAGTACAACAGTTATGACAGATTCATCAGTATTGTGGCAGTACAAGGGGAGAGAAGATCTGTTATTATTGTTCCTGAACTGGCTCCTAATATTGGTTGGGAGATATAGCTAAAAAATTCTCAAAGTTTACAGAAAAAGTTATGAATGTAGTTGAAAGGTGCCTCCCATTATGAAAATCTCTTATGGTGATGCTCTAGCCAAAAGCAAATGATCTTTAAAGGAAGGTGGTCACATAAGTGGGCACCACAGCGACTGTATCAACTTCTCTAAAGTCGATGACAACACAGAAAATGATTTGTTAAGCACATGCTTAATAGGAAGTTTCTTAGGGAAGTTAGAGGTTCCTACTTGACCAGATTCGCACAAATGGGTGGCTGACAAATGGAAGTCAGTATATGGAGTGCTTATTTATAATCTGAACGAGCGGAAACATCTGTTCGAATTTCCCAATAGGAAAATGTGCAACTGATGCTAGGTGACTGGAAATGGAGGCACGAATCTCTGAATCTGAAATGGTGGTCGCCGAAACTTGCATGCACCAAGTCCGATGAAGTAATCGATTGGCTGTGGGTCAGAATTATCGGTCTTCCTTTTCATCTCTGGACAAAGGAGGCGATGGTGGAAATAGGCAATAAGTGTGGCGGGTGGATTGAAACAGAAGAGGAGATCACAACATTGAAAAATCATCTGAAGTGGGCAAGAATCAAAGTTAGAGGTCCACCAGAAAACATTCCTCGCGTCATTTACCTGGAGAAAAATGGTCTGGACAAATTGTGATTAGATTTGAGCGGGTTAGAAGCAAATTCTAAAGGAAAGGCAGTGCTAGAGCAGTGAAGTGATTGTTAGATCAGGGTAAGTGCTTGGTTTAACCTTAACTTGAAAGAATAGGAATCCCCAACTTGATTGTTATGTAAAATTTCTTGTGTGTAGTGTATAGGTGAGGTGACGAGTACCTATGCACTACTAAATGATTATTTAACATGATCCCTATTGTGATGACCCAAAGAGTCATTTTATGGATTGAAACTCCATTCTAGGCTCATTAGCCTTAAAAAGACTAATTTTTAATTACCTCGACTTGCGTGCACAGTCCGGGCGTGAATCCAGAAAGCTTTTAAGTGAAAATACGAGAAATAGAAATTTCTAGAGTTAAAATTTGGTTTTTGTTGACTTTGGTCAACATTTTGAGTAAATGGATCCGGATATGTGTTTCGACAATCCCAGGAGGTCCGCAGTAAAATATGGGACTCAGACGTATGCCCGAAATTGAATTCTGAGGTCCCTAACCTTAGGAAAATAATTTTTGAAGAAAAACTGTCGTGCTGGTTTTTAAAGGAAATAAAGAAATGAATCAATGTTTGAACTCGTTGGTATCAGGACCGTATCTTGGTTCCGGAGCTCGGTACTAGTTTGTTATGATATTTAAATCCTATCGGTGAAATTTGATGAGAATTGGAATTTATTTGATGTGATTTGGACGTTCGGTCGAAAAGTTAGAAAATTTAAGTGTTCTTGAAAAAATCATGAGTTTTGAGGTAAAATTCGTAGTTTTTGATGTTATGTTGATGATTTAATCGCACGAGCAAGTCCGTGTGATGTTTTTATACTTGCGTGCATGTTTGGTTTGGACCCCCAAGGGCTTGGGTGAGTTTCGGATAGGTATAGACTATGTTGCGCTTGTTTTTTTTGCTTCATCGTCGTTTCTTCAAGCATATATGACACCACATTAAGAAAATGAGCTCCAAGTTTAGTTTTTATTGAACCATTAGATCTTTATCGTAATTACGGATCCATAGGAAAAAGAATCATCGAATTTGGACATTGTATGAATAAGTTATGCCCATTTTAGTGTCGGAGAAAAATTGCTGGTGCTAGATGTCGCAAATGCGAACTCCGGTTCGCAAATGCGAACTCCGGGTCGCAAATGCGAACTCCGGTTCGCAAATGCGACATCTGCAGCCTATTAAATGAGATTTTAGACCGAATTTTCACCAAATTTTCAATTCTCTCAAACCCTAAACCTCCATGGTGATTTTTCAAAGACCCAAACTTCTCCAAATCATTAGTAAGTGATCTTTAACTAATTCCTTTCATTCCTTAAAAACTTTTAACAATATTTCAACTTAGAATCTAGAGTTTTCATGGTAAAAATTGGGCTTTTGGATAGAATATAGAAATTTCAAAATTTGGGGAATTGGACCTCGAATTGAGGTCGGATTCCAATACCAATTGTATATCCGGGTTCGGGGAAGATTGGGTAAACGAGTTTTGGTCCGAACCTCGAGTTTAGACCAAGCGGGTCCGGGGTCGATTTTTGAATTTGAATAGGAAAACTTAGGAAAGCCATTGTTTTCAATAAAGATGATTCCTTTAGGCTATGATTAATGACATTGAACAAATTGTGATTAGATTCGAGCGGATTGGAGACAAATCCTAAAGAAAAAGCTGTGCTAGAGCAATGATTTTATTGAGACATCGAGGTAAGTATTTGGTTTAACCTTGACTTGAGGGAATAAGAATCCCCAACTTGATTGCTATGTAAATTTGCATGTGTGTGGTGTATAGGTGAGGTGAAGAGTACCTATGCACTACCAAATTGTTTGTTTACCATGATTCCTTCCCCGTTTCTCATTTATTTTCTCCATGGCTTAACTGTTTTCGTGATCATTGAGGTTTACATGACTATTTGGTTTCATTGGATTATTGCCAAGTATTTTTGCAAGTGTGTTAAACGTGTTGGTTGTTCCTTTGATTTTGTTATGATACATAAAGATTGAGCTGGAAGACAATGTTACGGTAATTACATATGTCCTGGTTGGTTTCATTGTGAAATAATGGTTGATAAAGCTTATGAGTTATACTATTTTATGTTTACAATTGTTGAGACAAAAGTGTTGTGAAAGGCTTGGCCTGAATTGTGAAAGTTTTCAATAAATAAATAAATGGATATGATATGTCTGGTGGGAGCGGGTTGCACGCCACAACAATGATAGTGACAAGGGTGGACAGGTGGTAACGGCTGCACGCCATAATAATGATAGTGACAAGGGTGGACATGTGGGATCGAGTTGCTCGCCGCAATAATGATAGTGACAAGGGTCGAAACTGATATTTTACTGAATTTCAAAAATAAACTAAATAAATAAATGGATATGATATGTCTGGTGGGAGCGGGTTGCACGCCGCAACAAAGATAGTGACAAGGGTGGACAGGTGGTAACGACTGCACGCCATAATAATGATAGTGACAAGGGTGGACAGGTGAGATCGGGTTGCACGCCGCAACAATGATAGCGATAACGATGGACACTTATGTTTTACTGTATTTCAAAAATGTTTTGCTGGTTTTTGAAACTTAAGGAGTTGAAACGTACAGATTTGAAAACTTACTGTTTTACTCTAGTATTTTTCGTATTTCGTACTTAATTCTATTTTGAAAGTCAAAGCTTTGAATGTGCTGGAAATTTATGTGAGATTTTGGTTACAGCTGAGGCCTGGAATGGGCGACTGAGTTATTTTTCTTATTGTTGCAGTTTATCTTTCTTGTTTGTGTAGAATTATTTTCTTGCTTTATTATATATATA
>ML267191.1:0-12430 GCA_005239495.1 Nicotiana undulata
GTTTGGTTAGTATGATTTAGACGTGTAATGTTTGGTATGGCGGGACTCTGTCCCGACCTTTATAACATTTATGTACTCTTAGAGGCTTGTAGACATATGTCGTGTACATGAAAGATTGTACGGCCTTGTCGGCCTATGTTTTGAGTTTATAAATGAGTATGTTGGTCTATTAGGCTCGTATGTCACGTGTATATGATGATGTAATAAGAAAGATACGTTACGTTGGTGCTCGGTTGAGTAAGGTACCGGGTGTCCATCGCGTTTGATTTCAATAAGTAATGAAAGTGTTACAATCTCTATGGTATTCCTCTGATTCTTCAAGAATGTGAGGTATCTTGATGAACTTGATTTTGATTTTGATTCAAGGGCTTGTAAAGCTTGGTCTTGAATCTCCTTCTTGAACTTGGATTTGGATTTTATCACGAACAAGTAACTTGATCTCGAATGCCTTGGTATTGGATTTGCCTTCGTTCTTGTTCTTCACTTGAACTTGAACTTGTAGCTTGTAGAGAAATATGCGGTGTTTGATCCACGAGCTCTCTGCTTGCTTCTTGTTATATCTTCTGGTGTCTTTTCTGACTTATGAAGACCCCTATTTATAGTTGTGGGAGGGAAGAGTTATGACAAGAACAAACTCTTTTCGGCCAATCAAATTGAAGTGTGACATGGCCGCATTTGATTGGCCAGAACATGTCACTTGCACACGTGGCGCGAATTCATTAGCCTTTTAATGTGACTTGGCATGTCTTGTCATTTTGGCACGTGGCATGGTCCTATTGGCTCTTCCGTTTGACTTGGCGTGCCACGTCATTTGACACATGGACATCAATTTGGACCTTTATTTGGTATGGTATAATATTCACAAATACAAATTTAAATCATGAAACTAAATTCGGCTCACTACCTTTATTTGTCTTTTACCACCAAAGGATGTGGTGCAGTGCATGAGACTGTTCTTTCCTTAACCAGAAGTCTCGAGTTCGAGCTCTGGGTATGGAAAAATCCTTGGTAGAGAGCGCTTCCCCCCGAATGGGGCCCTACGCGGCGCGAGTTCGGATATAGTCGGGCTCCAATATAGGTACCGGATACCGGATGGGAAACCAAAAAAAAAAAACTTTATTTGTCTTTTATGAGAAGTTCACTCTAAAGGTTGGATCATTACAAAAAACAAATTCTTTACAAAAGAAGGTACATTCATTGGTCGGATTGGTTCATGTTTTTCGATTATCAATCCAAATCAATTGTGGTAAATTTTTAAATTTATAAACCAAATCAAACTAGCCAAAGTTTTTTATCTCGATTTTCTCAGGTTCTAGGTTTTTTTTAAAAAAAATTCCTGGTAAATTCTTCATACCATAAAATATATAACTTGTGTTTCAAATATTTCTTTATTCCTAGTAGAATACAACTATATAAGGTGTTTCTTAAATATAACACAAATTGTGAGACAAGTCATGACATTGTACTAAATATTTAATAATAAAAATAATAAATTACATAAAATAATATTTCTAATTAATAAGCATAATAAAATAAACATAATCTAAAAGTACTAAATCATGTTAAAATAAGTTACGAAAAATAAGTACTATTAATTAGATGACTAAAACAAAGGAAAAAATAATTTTAAGTTATGTATTTTCACTGACCAATGCAAAACGAAAATATAACATCAGCATTATTACAATTCCTAGTGTTATTGAATTTTTTTTATTTAACATTAATATTACTTTGGTTTTGGTTTGGACTTTATTTGAGTTACTAATATTTATGGGTTATAAAACTTATTTTTCCGCCTTACACACGGAAGATTGGATTACCTGAATCACGAGTCTTATATACTGTGACTTTTTGGATGAGAAACGAAGTAAACTTGACCAACAAAGCGGGAATGTATTAGTAAAGGATGCCCTTTGTATAGGTTGGGTTGTTGGATACTTTCAAAAATTATAAATCCAATTAGTTTAAACTTTACAGGACAAAAACTTTAAAAATATTTTAAAAATATTTATAAATTACATCACGATTAATTTTTTTTCGTACAAAATATTTTTAAAAATTATATACATATAATGCTGGGTTGATTTTATTTCGTTTTTACCTTTTTTTTATAGTTAAAACTAAATCAAACCATTATGGTTGGGATCTTCTTAATATCAAATCAAATTAAACCGAAATACTAATTTTTTATTTATTTATCTTGAATTATCGATTTAATACAGATTGCTCGTTTTTTTTGTACACCCCTTTAAGAAGGCGTTTAGTCAATATGATTGAGGAATATGAATATTAATTCACACTTATTAATGTGGCCAACAAGTGATGTCATAATCATGACAAACCATTTTTTCTTTCCCTTATCCTTTTGAAACTTACGATGGATAAGTAGAGAGAAAATAAGTACGCAAATTGCACCATATTATCTGAGTTAGGCATCAGCTCCACCTCAGCTCTTTGACTCCCATAATTGAACATATTTAAAACAATTAAATCCCATTCGAATATTCCACGTGTTCAGTTAATGATTGTCCTGTCTAATCACTTCCTTAAACGCAAGACTTTCCCTCCACAATCTAAATTTTTCATATGGTCCAGAGTCTGTAGCCCGTTTGGCCAAGCTGAAAAAATCAGTTTGTTTTAAGAAGTATTTTCTTTAATAATATTTTTTTAAAGTAATTTTAGTGAGAAACAGTTAATGTTTGGCTAATTAATTTAAAACATACTTCTAAGCGGTAATTAATGTTTGACCAAATTTTTAAAACGTGATTCTAAGTATATTTTTCTCAAAAATGCTTCTAAAAAAAGTGTTTATGGAAAGAAACCACTTTGTTCTGCTTCTCCTCAAAAATATTTTTTTTCTCCTAAAAACTTGGTCAAACACTTCAGATTTGAAAAAAGCACATTTTTTGAAGAAAAATACTTTTGAACTTAGTGAAGCTTGGCCAAACATGCTACTAATCTCAAGAATTTTCCATACGATCCACATGTTTGAGAGCAGTGGAATCATTCAAGTATCAGGGTAGCCTTGAAGCAATAAAAAATTATCTTCGTTTAAACTGTTAGTCACAGGTTCGAGCTGTAAAATCAGTCACTAATGCTAGCATCAGGGTAGACAACATCACACAAATACGATCATTCTTCACACTACGTGAACAAAGAATATTTTGTGCATCGGACTGCCCTTCTCGATTTCTTTCTATATATGATTCATATATAAATTTTCTCAACAAAAAAAAGCGACCAAGTTAGATCGTAAATACCCATCGATTAAATTTGTTTAAATATAATATTTACATATTTAGGAAAACCATTAAAATTCCTTAAATTATAAAACTATACTACTTTTAAAAATATTTCCTTACCCATCCAATCTCAATAAAGTTTATGAATTTCTTGAAACAGTCTTCATTCGTCAATAATTTAAATAACTCAATTCTTAGCCGTCACGAAAAATCACTTTTCCTTTCCCTTTTCTTCACATAATCACCTTGTTACTTTACTATACTAATACCAAATTTCTGTACGATTGACCTCTAAAAATAAGTTTTTATTTTTATTTTAAAAATATCAGCCGTTTGATAACCTCAGACTTTGCTGTATCCACGTGCATCAATCTTGCCCGTATCAATAACCTCCGCTGCTTTTCTATTGGACCAATTATGATATTATTTTCATATGTGGAGTCTGGATTCGATATAAAGTTTATGATTATATTTATCTATTATTTTATTATAATACCAATAAATATTTTATGCCAAATCTTGATAGGAGTATTATTTATCCCATATTGAACGTGGGATGATAATCACATAATTACACGTGTTGCATCATTTCTCGATATGCTCTTGTAATAAATCATCTACAACGATATAATAACCACGCTTCAATCACAAGCAAGGAAGGATAAATCCTCATTACTCATATTTTTTTATTTAAAATTCATTAAGAAAATCAATGTTTCACCAATGAAAGCATAGCACTTGTCCACAAGGGGGCGTATGCACCCTCATACCATACGGTATCACAGGACACCGCTTGGTCGACATTTTCCTTTAGATATATATAAGGAAAATAAAAATATTGGGAATACAAAAAGAAAATGATATCGTTTATCATTATAATGATTTATTTATTTGTTTATATTTTTAAATTATGACACTTCTTATGATAAATTCTGCGTACGTCACTCCTTGTCCAATCAAATTAAGCAGTGGCGGAATCATGATTTTCATTAAGAGGAGTCAAAATATAAAGGAACAAACTCACCAAGAAGTCAAGGGGTGTCATTATATAATATATATATATATATATATATATATATATATATATATATATTTTAAAAAATTAACGAGTTATACAGTGTAATGGTGCATGTGGCTCTGCCACTGTTTGCAGCCGTCCTATGTCACTCATTTTTTTCAGATTTATTTTTACTAGAAATATTTCATAGTACTACTGTACTCTTGAGGGAAATATTAAAAGAAAAAAGAATAGTATAAATTTGTTTCTCTTGACAATTGTTTGAAGAAGAATAGTTGGTGAAGTTTGTAGNTTTTAAATAAATTACCGAGCTAAATAATATAATTTTTCGACGAAGGGGGGTCGGTTGACACCCTTTGGGTGCATGTTGTTCCGCCACTAGAATCAAGTGTACCAAATTTTTGTTTACATAAATAGTCGGAAAAATTCATTATTTACTTTTCACAGTTGGCATATATAGATTATACATTAATAACACACAATTATTCAGATTGTACATAAATTATAATTATATTATATATATGTCTAACTATTTTTAGTTTAAGCGTTGGCTATTTTAGGTTAATTATTCGTTTCATAAACCGAAGAGTCGTTCTAAATTTGTCATTTTCTCTTCAAACAAGTAGGCACAACACAACTTGCCGGCTCAGAAAACTGCGGTCCGACGTGGAAGTTTGATCCACCGTCACATTTAACGACCGCCGTTTTCCCCGAACCAATATTTTTGTTTTGTTTTCGGACAGCAGAAGGAAACCGATGTAGGCTTGGTTTTGGGCAGACCAAAATCACCAATCATGTTTCAACTCACTTCTATTTCTGGCCATCGTCTCAATCCCTTCATTATTATTACTATAAATAGCCAAATCCAAAAGCCAATTCTCACGCCCTTCTCTTTCCCAATAAACCATTTTTCTTACTCATTAACCAAACCCATTATTCCTTTTCGATCCTCTGTTTCGTCACTTCTTGCTCACAAAGTAAGTCTATTCTTGCCTTTTCGCATTTGCTTTTTCCTGATTTATACTATTTATGATTAATTTGATCTGTATTCTATTCTCACCATAACGTATGACTCTGAACATAAATTACTTAAATTGGTACAGTACTTATAATTTATCACATTACTTATTACTGTTTATTATAGTGTTAGTGCATAATACTTAGATTCTATTGTTAAATAGCTATGTGCCTACTCTTTCTTAATATAAACCTACATTAGCGGGAAGCACTTTGAATAAGATTCTTATTTTAGCATGGTCATAAAAGATTAGTAGTTTCAATTGTTTGTTGCTTTATTTTTACTGTTCCTTGACCCGAGGGTTTATCGTAAATGATCTCTCTATCTTCATAAGGCAGAGGTAATGTCTGCATACATATTAGCCTCTCCGGACCCATACTAGGTTTATTGTTGTTGTTGTTGTTGTTGTTTTGATAAAAGATTAGTAATTTGGTTTTGATTTTTTAAAAAAAAAAAATTCTTTTAGGGAAGTGAAGTTGAGTTTGAGAAGGAATCCGCAGAGCAGGAATCCGCTATGACGATTACTCCAGCGATTAGAATTTCCGATAGGAAGCTGGTGATAAAGGACAGAACAATATTAACAAATGTACCAAACAATGTAATTACCACTTCTGGTGCAGCATCAGGTCCAGTTGAAGGTGTATTTATAGGCGCAGAATTCGATCAAGAAAACAGCCGCCATGTCGTGCCGTTAGGAAAATTACAGGATGTTAAATTCTTATCTTGTTTCAGGTTCAAATTATGGTGGATGGCTCAAAAAATGGGTGACAAAGGAAGTGAGATTCCACTGGAAACCCAATTTTTACTTGTCGAAACCAAAGAAGGGTCCCACCTTGGATCCGATAACAACAACAACAATGACAATAATATTGTTTATGCGGTTTTCCTTCCATTAATCGAAGGTTCATTTCGAGCCGTTCTTCAAGGGAATCCTGAAGACGAGCTCGAATTGTGCCTCGAGAGCGGGGATAAGGATACTGTTGGCTCGGCATTTAATCAAGCAGTTTATGTGCATGCTGGCTGTGATCCGTTTGTTGTCATTACAGAGGCGATAAGGGCGGTGAAATTACACCTCAAGACTTTCCGGCAACGGCATGAGAAGAAACTCCCTGGAATTGTTGATTATTTCGGGTGGTGTACATGGGATGCTTTTTACCAAGAAGTCACTCAAGAAGGCGTTGAAGCTGGCCTCGAAAGTCTCACTGCTGGTGGAGTACCGCCGAAGTTCGTCATCATCGACGACGGGTGGCAATCTGTCGGCGCGGACGCGGAAGTTGAAAAGCCGTTAATGAGACTCACAGGAATAAAAGAAAACGAGAAGTTTCAAACGAACAAAGATCCAAGGGTGGGGATTAAAAACATTGTGAATATTGCTAAAGAAAAGTACGGATTGAATTACGTGTACGTGTGGCACGCGATAACAGGTTATTGGGGCGGGGTCCGACCCGGAGTGAAGGGGATGGAGGAATACGGGTCGGTTATGAAGTACCCCGAAATTACAAAAGGGGTGATGGAGAATGAACCAGGTTGGAAAACGGATGCTATCGCGGTTCAGGGTTTAGGTTTAGTTAACCCGAAAAGTGCTTATAAGTTTTATAATGAAATGCACAGTTATTTGGCATCAGCTGGGGTAGATGGATTGAAGGTGGATGTGCAGTGTATATTGGAGACCTTAGGGGGTGGTTTAGGGGGTAGAGTTGAGCTTACGAAACAGTATCATCAAGCTCTCGATGCTTCTGTTTCTAAGAATTTCCCCGATAATGGTTGCATTGCTTGCATGAGCCACAGTACCGATGCACTTTACTGGTATGTTCACTTTCTATTTTGGTTAAATACTTTTGGCCATTTTATACTAATTGGTTAGCTCTAGTTTACCATTTTCAGGTGTTTTCTGTTTACTTATTTTGTTTATGCCCTGTCCAAGTAAAAAAGAGGAATTTTTCTTGATGATATTAACGCATTGGTGAACTTTAAATCTTAACAGCTGAATTTAGGTCTAAGTTATTCATTTGATGTTAACATTATCTGTATTTCTCATGTTATCCACTAATTTTTTGGTCAGTTTCTCGAAAGCTTTGAGATATTTATTGATTATGGGAAGTAAAGGCGGCAATTTATAATATGTAAAGATCTATTTTTTCAGACTATTCTGTGGTGGTGTCTTGATTATCTTTAATGAAGATATAGAATATTTCGAAAGTTTAAGTAAATTATATTACCATCTAAACTGTTTCTTGTTTGTTAAAGTTTTTCTTTTCGTAAGAACAATCATTCAATATGATACATGACCGATGTGTCTCTTCTTGATTTCTCAATGTCAATCATATATGTGAGTATTGTGTAGTTGAGCTAGAACTTATGGCATCTAGTATGAAGCTATTGCAGTTACAGATTCTATAACTTAATTTAATGTTGAAATTCTGAACTATACTGATATATTGTGTTTGGATCATTGAATGAAACAGCTCAAAGCAGACAGCTGTTGTAAGAGCATCAGACGACTTCTATCCGCGAGATCCAGTCTCACATACCATTCACATTGCTTGTGTGGCATACAACAGTGTGTTCCTTGGGGAAATTATGCTGCCTGATTGGGACATGTTCCACTCCCTTCATCCAGCTGCCGAGTATCACGGCTCGGCCAGGGCGTTGAGCGGTGGACCTGTCTATGTTAGGTAAGAAATTATATTCCTTGAGTATCTTTTTTCTTTGATAACCGTGGTGTCCGGGCTAGCTTGCGCCGCACCTCAACTAATTTCACGGATACCTGCCACCTCCCACCAGCAACAAGTATCAGGTAACTCTATCCACCAAGGCTTGGATAGATGGGAAGAAATCACCTAGTGTTTTTGCCGCCACTGGAATTTGAACCTGAGATCTCATGAGTATCTCTGAATCGTTTTTTCGCAACAATGAATCAAATGATGATTTGCGACAAGCTGCTAATTTTGTTGTGTTCTGAATGACAGTGATGCACCTGGCAAGCACAACTTTGATGTCCTGAGGAAGCTTGTTCTCCGAGATGGTTCAATTCTTCGAGCTCGTTTGCCTGGTCGACCTACAAAGGATTCCCTTTTCTCCGATCCTTCTCGTGATGGTGTTAGGTAAGCATTTCATTTTCAAAATCGATGCCATTGATTGATGTTCTGGCTCAAGCGGTCCTTGGTTTTGCAAGTTTCTAGCCAGTGAATGGTCTGTAATTTGATGGCAATGGCGTGAACTGTATCTGACTAAACTTATGATGTGTTTCAGCCTCTTGAAGATATGGAACATGAATAAATACACTGGTGTGCTTGGAGTATACAACTGTCAAGGTGCAGCATGGAACACTGTTGAAAGGAAGAACACATTCCACCAAACTAATTCCGAGGCGATAACAGGCTATGTAAGGGGCCGTGATGTCCATTTCATATCTGAAGCTTCCATGGACCTCAACTGGAACGGAGACTGTGCTCTTTACTCCAATGTGAGCGCTGAGCTTGTCGTTCTCCCTCACAATGCAGCGATTCCCATTTCTTTGAAGGTCCTCGAGCACGAGACATACACTGTTACACCAATTAAGGTCTTGGCACCTGGCTTCAGTTTTGCACCATTGGGGCTCATTGACATGTACAATGCGGGTGGGGCAATTGAGGGACTAAAATACAAGGTGAAGGCTGGCGCAGAATTGTCTGAACTAGAGACTGGATACCAAGGCGAAGGAAATCTTGTTGCTGAAGATAGAATCGAGAACTTGAGCACAGAAGCAGTTGCACTAGTGTCGATGGAAGTAAAAGGGTGTGGTCGATTTGGTGCTTACTCGTCTGTCAAGCCACGGAAATGCACTGTGGGTGGAGATATGGTAGATTTTGCCTATGACTCAGACTCTGGTTTGTTAACTTTGAATCTTGATGATATGCTTCCAGCTGATCAGAAACTGCATCTCATTGAAGTTGAAGTATAGATATTTAAAAGGCATTATTTTGGGGACAGATGCTTCTGGGATTAAAGTAAGGGGAACCTACTATGATTATGATCCCTATGCTCTGTCACCCCAACTGATTTGTATCACCATTGAATACTTAGCTCCATTTGCTTTTACATTGAAAGAAGCCATAGCAAAAGGTAGTGAGAGAAGGAAGGATAAATCTATGTAGTTCTACTTTTGATGGAATGTTCATGTCCTAGAATATTGTACTTGATAGTGTGTTCATTCTTTCCAACATTTTTGCCAATTTGAAGCAGAAATAAAGATATTATACGTAGATAATTGATGGTGATGTTTTCATCAAAAATAAAATAAAATAAATAATTAATGGTGATCTTGCCACATATCACATAACTAGTAGAGGTAGCCCGAGTTTTACCCGAAAATTCAACCTTACAAAATTCTGAATTTTGGAGCGAGGACTTCAACTGCTGATAACTTAGTAGTTATACATATTTAATGAATTTTTTAATACAAAATACATTGCTTGAGCAACAACTATTGGGTTCCACCGAATCCGTAGTTCAACAATATCAAAATCTGCCTTGAACGCGCATTACAACCGCTGTAAGCTATCAAAAAGCATTCACGCAAAATCTGATGAAGTATCTGTATGAACAACAAATTGACAGTTAGAATAAAAGAACAGTTGGAAATATGCAGATTGGACATACATTTTATTTTGAATTGTTCCAAAGTTAACCACACACTCTTTTTGCTAAAAAAAGGCACAAGTTCTTTTTTTCTCAGTTCAATACTTTAAATACAACAACAACAACAACAAATTCAGTGTGATCCCATAGGCGGTGTCTAGGGAGGGTAGTGTGTACGCAGACCTTACCCCTACCTTGTGAAGGTAGAGAGGCCAATACTTTCAATACTCCATAATGAAAATTGTTTCAATACTCTTACATTGTTCAGGAAAGTTTTAACTGTATTCAAATGTTTAACATTGTTGTTCATTTTTCACGCAACAAAACTTTTATTATATATGAACTTACTCTTTGCATTTGAGGTTGTTTTATTAAGTGTATATTTTGTAATTTTTTATGTATACCCAAAAGCAATCTCATTAAAGGAAAAAGTATAAGCTATCAAGTTTCAACTTCTAACCTTCAGTGTTTCTGCGGAGAACTTGGTGATTGTATGTTTGGTTTCTTGTTTGCCGTTGCATCTTTTGTTGATGGACCGCGATCTGCTTCTACAGAAGTGATTGATTCTATCTTTCTTTTACTTCCCTCGCCAATGGTCGTTGATGTTGAAGATTGTGGCAAGTCGAAGACGATCTGTTTTTTGGGTTTAAGATAAGATGACAAATATACCAGTTGCTCTATCTGCCGTCCTGAGTAGTGACTTCTGCAAATAAATTTTGACAAGTAACAATTGCTTCTGCGGAGAAAAGTTTAGAGCATACAAAATGAGTAAAGTGAAGATTTTCAGTAAGTTGAAACAATCCTAAACCTGTCTGGTATGTACACTTTCACAATGGTAGTTTCATATATTTGGTCCGCTGTTAATGAAAGCAATCTTTCAGCCAATTTCTCTGACACTACTGCTGGTACTGTTCCACTCCCATTTGTGATTTCAACTTCAAATACATATTTCCGATGTTTTTGTGCGAGTTAATTTTAGATAAAATATGGTAAATAACAAAGTTTTGGCTATCAGATGTCGGTAGTGATACTATGTCAATGGAAAGAGTTGTTATTACCTTGGAATCAACATTCTTTATAGATTTCAGTTTGATACAAAGAACTTTCGTTTTGCGCTTGATTCGTGCTAGATGTTAACACTCGGAGCATAAAGGCACGAAGAAAAACTAAAATTCACTCGGCAATGACACTTCTCGTAAAACATAAAAACTTTGTTCCTGTTGAGGAATCATAAAAAGGTCATACTTAGTAATTACTGCATAACTCGCAAGGTAAAATGGCGATCCCAATATCAGCCAAACCACTGGATAGTATATCTTATGTTAGAAGTTAAAAGGGCAGCCAGGTGCACTAAGCTCCCGCTATGTGCGGGGTCCGGGGAAAGGCCGGACCACAAGGGTCTATCGTACGTAGCTTTACCCTACATTTCTGTAAGAGGTTATTTCCACGGCTCGACCCGTGACCTCTTGGTCACATGACAGCTGTTGGGATTTTAAGTATTTAATGACATATTAATGCTTAAAATGGGTGAATGGGAAATGGAGGGGAAAATAAAATATTTGAGTAATATTTGAGTTTCCCTCCTTAATTGTCCTACATAGGAAGAGGAAAAGACTTTTGATGGGTATATAAGAAATTGCTCTTCTTCTATCTAATAAAGAGTTGAGAAGAAAGCAAGCCTCGCGCCGCCATCGTCGTCGCTCGCTCAGCTTCGGCTTCGGATTTGGTCAAATGATCGAGAGATTATTTTTTGGACCAAATTTATCCGTGACCTCCTGGTCACATGACAGCTGTTGGGATTTTAAGTATTTAATGATATATTAATGCTTAAAATGGGAAATGGAGGGGAAAAGGGGAAAATAAAATATTTGAGTAATATTTGAGTTTCCCTCCTTAATTGTCCCANGGATTCGGTCAAATCGATCGAGAGATTATTTTTTGGACCAAATTTATTTGTAATTAATATTAATATTACATCCATTTCAGTTATTATCCAGAATTTAGTTTTCTGTTTTGTAACAGAAAATTAACTACCCTTCAATTTCCATTCTCTCAGATTTTACATACTAATTTCTGAGTTCTCCTCCTCGCGCCGTCGTCGTCGTCGCTCGCTCGGCTCGGCCTCGACCTCGGCTTCGGATTCGTATTCGGATTTGGATTTGGATTTGGTCAAATGATCGATCGAGAGATTATTTTTTGGACCAAATCCTGGGAGGAAATAATCCATAACCTTGGGTACTAGGAGGGGATTAAATTCCTTAAGGAAACACTGTGAATTCAGTGGGCTCGGATTAANAGAAGTTGCCTCCGTTGTGGAAGGACTTCAAAAATTATTTGAAACACAAACGCAAGGAGATGTCCCTTGAAGATCTCATTGTTCGGTTGAGAATCGAAGAGGACAATAAATCTGCTGAAATGAGAGGTCGTGGTAATTCAACAATAATGGGAGCAAATATTTTTGAAGAGAACAAAAGAGAAAGAAGGCTTCTGGGCCGAAATACAACCCAAGCAAGAAGCGGTTCAGTGGAAACT
>MDKH01230869.1:0-38071 GCA_005239495.1 Nicotiana undulata
AAACGATAACGATAGTGTCGTTTCTCTTATCGTAGATTAAGGAGTTGTGACATTTGCGTAGCTGGAGGTTTGGACAGTATATACAAGGTATGTGAGGCTAATCCTTTTCTTATTTTTCACGACTCCGATTGTACATAATTCAATGAACGATTTTCCAAAGATACTCTACTCTTAGAAGCTAGCAGTACTTACATTGTTTCCCTTCTTATGGAACAATTGATTTTGAGGTTTCTTCGCTTATTCTTATGTTATCAATGTTGTTGGTACTTCCTGATTATTATAATATTTTTGATGAAGAGTTAATCCTAATAACATGTACGGAGATTATCGACCTTACGTCACTCCGAAAGGTTCAGAATATGATTCTAATGAGTCCTATATATAGCTATTTTACTCTACCAAACCGCGCTATAGTCGGCCGGGTATAACACCTATTGTGAAACCACTGATCAGTTAGGTTTACCGAGTCCTCTTTGAGGCCGGGTATGATATGATGATGATGATGCCCATAGAGGCGAATGTTCTATGATGATGATGATGCCCACAGAGGTGGATGTTTTAAAAATATTATGTGTATATATGTATCATGCATCATGTTACTGTCTCTTAGAAGCACTCAGATGCTACAAGTTGTATCTCCTACATCTCTCTTTACATTACTGTTCTTATTTATGCTTTCCTGCCTTACATACTCAGTACTTTATTTGTACTGTCGTCCTTTTATTTGTGGACGATGCATGTCGTGCTGCAGGTCCTGATAGACAGGTAGACACAACTCCCCCACCACAATAGGCTTTCCAGTTCAGCGGTTATAGGCAAGATCCCTTCTCCGGACTTGTTGTGGTCTTGGTATGCATTTTTGTTATAGATGTTATGGGTATGTCGGGGCCCTGTTCCTGCTATGTTGCATTACTTATGCTCCTTTAGAGGCTCATAGACAGGTGTCAACTCATGTATAGTTTGGTATGCCTTGTTGGATAATTTTTGTTGTATAGTCTTTCATGGCAGCGTTGTAGCTCGTACCTTTTATGTAGTTTCTTAGCAATCTTGTCATCCCATGTGATGTATGTTCATGATCCATATCTACCATTTTTATTGATCTCGTTATCCCTTAAAGATAATAAGAAGGTTAGATAAAATGTACATTGGTGCTCGGCAAGTATGACCCGGGTGCTAGTCATGATCCTCAAGTTTGGGTCGTGACACTAATACTCTATGTTGAAGTTTAAATACTAAGTATTCAGGTGGACAAATTTAGTAAAAGTTGAACAAATTGTAAAAGATATTTTCAAAGGTCAAGGATTATTTGCTGCCACATACTCATTTTCGTGACCTATCTGTTTGCTTAGAATAGGTAAAAGTTTTAAAGAAAATGACATAAACTTGTCGTAACTAATCTGGACAGTAAACCAGATGCAATATCCAAATTTATAGAGAAGAAAGAACAAGACTACAAAGTAATGCATGCTCGTCTTCTTGGCCAAAGTTTTTGGTCAGAAGTATTTTTAACAATGAACGGAAAGCAAAATTTTCATAGAAAACATACAAGTTTTTAGTAGTTGTAACCCTAAGCAAACGAACTTCCCAATTGAAACCTAAATAAGGAGGGCTTTGACTTTTGAGAAGAGCAATTAGAAGAAATTAAACATCTCCATCAGCAATTTTCACAAAATTTACCCTAATCTGCTTAACTAGATGAGAAGAACCCTATTTTAGCAAAGAAGAAGTACGGGAAAAATTTGGGTAAAAGTTAACTTAGTGGGATATTTTTGGGCATAATCATTTTTTTGGGGCAGAAATATTTTAGGGAGGGAAAGGATTTTGGGGGAAAGTTTAGCGGGAATTTTATTAGGGAATTATTAGAGCACACTTATATGGGGTAGTTTATACATAGTTAAATTACCACCCGTACTAAACGTCTTATTACATCTAACTAAGCGTAGCCAATTATTTTATTATTTGACAACACTTGAAAAATGTAGTGTTTACTATTAAAAAACACGCTTCACAAGTGTTGCCTAAAATCCGTATCCAAAAGTGCTTGACAAAGGCTACCCCTGCTAAAGCGTCCTCACATATACTTTCGGCAACACTTTTCAAGTGTTGTCTACATAAGTGAGGCCTTAGGTCAAATTTGTTGTAGTGATTCCTCACAATGTCTGTGTAATGTAGCTAGAATCTATGTTTTCCTTTGGGATAATACATAATTACCCCTGTAATTTTCCACTTTACCAGTTGCACTTTCATACTTTGCGGGGTCCTATTGACCTTTGTATTTGTTAGAAGTATAATAAGTACAACCTTTCCCAACTAGTTCCACTTTCAAAAGATAAAATGCAAATCACCCATCAGTCCTTGCTTGCCACATGTAAAATTCAGTTTTTTTTTTAATTTATCTTTTTATTTGTCTTTTTGGTCTTATTTTATTCTCTTTCTCTTTCTCTTTATCTCTCTTTCTTTTTCTTCACCATTTTCTCCCACTTAAAAACTGTGGAGATGATTTAGCAAAACGATGGCATCACCGGAAACACCTTTTTTTTAATGAGAAACATCGTAAGAAAAAAAAGGAAAAAGAAAAGAAAGAAATGAACAAAAAAGAAAAGGAAAGAAGAAAAACAGTAAAATAGAAAGGAGAACACATACAAAACAACATTTTCTTCTCGTCGGAATCATCAACTTTTTTTGCGAGTAATACAACAAGGAAGACAAATGTAAAAATGAAAAAGAAAGAAAAGAAAAGGCATTGATAGAGAAAAAGATAGAAAAGAAAAGAAAGATAGAAAAAAAAAGGAATGAAAATGGAGAAGCGAGCTAGGGTGTAAAAATGACGGATAGAGTAATATGGGAGAAGTAAATAAGAAAGAGAATAAAAGAAAAGAAAGAGAAAAAAAATGAATTCTTAGAGCTTTCACACGCGGTTTATCTGGTGCGAATCAAAACAAGTATCACATCAACTCAAAAAGTAATACTTATTATACTTCTAACAAATAAGGAGAGGGGGAGGCCGTAATAGGACCCCCGCGAAATATAATAATGCAACTTGTAAAGTGGGACAACCCCAATAAAATAATTATGTATTATCCCTTTCCCTTTATATAACTAAAATTGCATAGAAGTTAAATAAGACAACAAGAGCACCAGTAGACTAGCATATAATATGACGACCATTTTTGGGAAGCTTGGCCCCAAAGGTTTCACACTATGTAACAATGACATAATGTCCTGAATAACCGACTCGTTTGCCAAGCAGAGTCTCACGAAATATTCCCTATCATCAACACGCACTTTGTTTGAGCTTATCATGGTTCCATTAGCCTTATATTTCTATATTGATAACAACAAGTTAGGGATCAAATAAATTAATAAAGAAAAATGGAAAAATGAAGAAATGTGCAAAAGTTAAAAATAAATTAAAAAACAGAAAAAGACAAAAGTTGAATTCAAGAAAGAGTATCTTGAATTCAAAAAGTATATTCTTGAAATTGAATCCTAACAACAATAATTAGCTAAAAAAGAACTAATCATCTCTAGTAGAAAATTAAACTCAAGAGATAAATTGCGAAACTCAACCATTAAAAGTAACAAGAGCTGTCACGACCCGGAATCCCGACTTCGGGGTTGTGATTGCGCCTAAACATCCACTTGCTAGGAAAGCCGACGTGAGATAATTGAATAACCAATTTGTTAAAAGTTAAAAATGAACTTTGTCGAACCCTCAAATCACCCAAACTACATCAAAACACGGATTCAAGCCTAATGAACTTCAAAACTTCCAAATTCCACAAATGACTCCGAAACCTATCAAACCACGTCCGATTGACCTCAAATTTTGTATACAAGTCATAAATGACACCACGATCCAACTCCAATTTCCGGAAATCCAATCCGACCCTAATATCAAAATTTCCATTCCCAATCAAATTCGCCAAAATTCTAATTTTCGCCAATTCTAGCCTAATTTTACTACGGACCTCCAAATCACATTTCGGGCGCACTCCTGAGTCCAAAATCACCTAAAGGAGCTAGCGGAACCATCAAAATTCAAATTCGAGGTCGTTTACTCATAAGTCGACATCGGGTCAACTTTTCCAACTTAAGCTTTCGAATTAAGAGACTAAGTGTCTGAATTCACTCTAACGTCACTCCAGACCCGAACCAACCAACCCGGCAAGACATATAACAGCTATAGAGCACAAAAGAAGTAGAAAAATGGGGAAATGGGTCTACACTCTCGAGACGATCGGCCGGGTCGTCACATCCTCCCTCTCATAAACAACGTTCGTCCTTGAACGAGTCTAGAAACATACCTGGAGTCTCAAATAGGTGTGGATATCTTCTCCGCATCTCCCATTTGGTCTCCTAAGTAGCCTCCTCCACGGGCTGGCCTCTCCACTGCACCTTTACTGAAGTTATATCCTTTGATCTCAACTTTCGAACTTGCCGCTCCAAAATGGCCATCGGAACTACGTCATAAGTCAAACAATCATCCAATTGGACCGTGCTAAAATCCAAAACATGAGACGGATCACCGACGTACTTTCGGAGCATAGAAACATGAAATACTGGATGCACACTAGACAAGCTAGGTGGCAAGGAAAGCTTGTAAGATACCTCCCCAATCCTCTAAAGTACCTCAAAAGGTCTAATGAACCGAGGGCTCAACTTGCCCCTCTTACCAAACCTCATAACACCCTTCATGGGTGATACCTTCAGCAGAACCTTCACCCCAACCATGTAAGACACATCGCGAACTTTCCTGTCGGCATAACTCTTCTGTCTCGATCGCGCCGTGTGAAGCTGCTCTTGAATCAATTTCACCTTGTCTAATGCATCCTGAACCAAATCTGTACCTAAGAGCGTAGCTTAACCCCGCTCAAACCATCCAACCAGAGTTCTACACCGCCTCCCATATAAAGCCCCGTATGAAGCCATCTGAATGCTCGACTAATAACTGTTGTTGTATGCAAACTCCACGAGCAGCAAAAACTTGTCCCATGAACCCCCATAATCGATGACACAAGCGCGTAGTATATCCTCCAATATCTGGATAATGCGCTCGGACTGTCCTTCCGTCTGAGGTTGAAATGTTGTTCTCAACTCAACCTGAGTGCCCAAATCTCGCTGCATGCCCCTCCAAAGCTACAATGTAAACTACGTGCCTCTATCTGAAATGATGGAAACTGTCACACCATGAAGGAAAATAATCTCTCGGATGTAAACTAGTACCAACTTGAATGAAGTGCGGACTTGGTCAGCTGATCCACAATCACCCAAATAGCATTGAACCTCTTCGAAGTCCGTGGGATCCCAACTACGAAATCCATGGTGATCCGCTCCCACTTCCACTCCAGGATCTTTAACCTATGAAGCAAGCCACCTGGTCTCTGACGCTTATACTTTACCTGCTGACAGTTGAGACACCGAGCTACAAACCCAACTATATCTTTCTTTATTCTCTTTCACCAATAGTGTTGTCTCAAATCTTTGTTCATCTTCGCGACGCCTGGATGTATGGAATACAGCGAGCTTTGGGCCTCCTCGAGAATCAACTTACGTAGCCATCATATTGGGCACACATATCCGGCCCTGCATCCTCAACACACCATCATCACAAATATCCACATCCCTGGCATCACCTCGCTGAACCTTGTCCTTGAGGACAAACAGATGGGGGTCATCATACTGACGCTCCCTGATACGATCATAAAGAGAAGACCTAGAGACCACACATGTCAATATCCAACTCGGCTCAGAATCCAATCTGACAAATTGTCTAGATAAGGCCAAAACATCCAATGTCAATGGCCTCTCTGCTGCTGGAAGATATGCTAAGCTCCCCAAACTATCCGCCCGGCGACTTAAGGCATCGGCCACCACATTGACCTTCCCGGGATGGTACAAAATGGTGATATCATAGTCCTTAAGAAGCTCCAACCACCTCCGGTGATGCAAGTTGAGATCATTATGCTTGAGCATATGCTGCAAAATGCGGTGATCGGTGGAAATCTCACAATAAACATCATACAAATAGTACCGCCAAATCTGTAAGGCATGAACAATAGCTGCTAACTCAAGATCATGGACATGATGGTTCTTCTCATGGGTCTTCAACTGGCGCGAAGCATAAGCAATCACTCTACCCTCCTGCATCATAACATAACCAATACCGATTCGCGAGGCATCACAATACACTATGTAAGAACCAGAAGCTAATAGAAGAACTATAACTGGAGTCGTGGTCCAAGTAGTCTTGAGCTTCTGAAAGCTCTCCTCGCACTTATCCGACCACCTGAATGGAGCACCTTTTTGGGTCAATTTGGTCAAGGGAAATGGAATAGATGAGAAACCCTCAACACAACAAAGGTAATAGCCAGCCAAACCAAGAAAACTCCAAATCTCTGTGGCTAAGGACGGTCTGGGCCAACTCTGCACCGCCTCTATCTTCTTCGGATCCACCTGAATACCCACACTGGACACTACGTGCCCCATTAATGCCACTGAACTGATCCAAAACTCACACTTGGAGAACTTTGCATAAAGCTTCTCCTCCCTCAACCGCTGTAACACAATCCTCAGATGTTGGGTATGCTCTTCCTGGCTACGAGAGTACACCAGGATGTCATCAATGAATACAATAACGAACGAGTCAAGATAAGGCTGAAACACATTGTTCATCAAATGCATGAACGTTGTTGGGGCGTTGGTTATCCCAAAAGACATTACGAAAAAATCACAATGGCCATATCGGGTCGTGAAAGATGTCTTAAGAATATATGAGTCCCGAATCTTTAGCTGGTGATACCCTGACCTCAAATCAATCTTAGAGAACACCCTCTCTCCCTAAAGCCGGTTAAGTAGATCATCAATACATGTCAAAGGATATTTTTTCTAGACTGTGACCTTGTTCAACTGCATGTAACCAATGCACATCGTACCATCCTTCTTCTTTACAAATAGAACTGGTGCACCCCAAGGTGACACGCTAGGTCGAATAAACCCCTTATCAAGGAGTTCCAAAAGATGTTCCTTCAACTCCGTCGGTGCCATATGGTACGGTGGAATAGAAATGGGCTGAGTGCACAACATCAAATCAATACTGAAGTCAATATCCCTGTCAGGTGGCATGCCCGGCAGGTCTGCAGGAAACACATCCGAAAAATCCATTTGATGCCCCCCTCTTCCTTCCTTCGTTAGTTTAGCTAGAACGATCGCAGACGCAGGAAGCAGTTCCTCTATGGGATATTGAAAACGTCGAAGTAAGTTGTGGCTTATAAATAGGAAGATAAGGCGTTAGAGGACCGACTTGACACGGCCTTTTCTCGAAAAAAATTCTTGCAACTACGAAAACTGCAACACAAGCACTCCTTTTTTCATTCATTCTATCTAAGAAAAAGAATTCAGCATAGCCCCCAAGCGCCCCACCTTTTCATTTCTTGATCGATATAAAACCAAATGGTCGAGGGCTCTTTTTAAGTGATTTCCCCCCTAACCTCAATGAGAGCGAGGATTCGTTTCTCCTCGGGCAACTCATCCACGTCTCACGCACCACCAGAACAGAATCAATAACAGGGGCCTCTGCACTAACATCCCTCACAAAGGCCAAACAAGATAGACAACCCTTCGCAACCATCCGTTGAGCCTTCAAGTATGAAATCACTCTCTTGGGAACATAGTCTATAGAGTCGCTCCACTCAACCCCGGCATCGCCAGCGTCACGGTCCTAGCGTGACAATCTAGAACAACATGACATGGAGACAACTAATCCATACCCAAAATCACGTCAAAATTGAAAATACTAAGCAACAAAAGATCTACTCTGGTTTCCATACTCCCAATAGTCACCACACATGACCGATATACACGGTCTATAACAATAGTACCGCCCACAGGAGTAAATACATGAACAGATAAAGCTAAAGACTTACAGGGCATATCACGAAAATGAGCGAAATACGAGGAAATATATGAATAAGTGGGAGTTTGGAGAGCGATTAAGGCAAGAAGAGACAAAATTTCATCAAAAACTCAACCAACGATCGATTTAAAATGGGAGTTTGTATCGAATAGTTAATTTTAATGATGTATATGTCTTTGAAATTATTTGTGATGACTTTATCCACCGTTATGGAGAAATTTACCTTAGGGTGCAATGGATATGATACTTGTTTGTGAATTTAACTTTAATTTAAAGCGTGAATTCGTTTATAGGCATTGAATTGATTGCAAACTTATTCACCGATTTATTTAATTCAAAGAAAAGTAATTTGATGATTATCTTTGTATTATTTAGTTTGATTTAATTTAGTGATTCTTCTAAATAATCGAGAAAGGTTTTTCAATTGTTGATGAAATTAAATAAGGAAAATATTTAAAAGACTTCTTCATAAAGGCTAGTCTATTAAGGTGTTTTTGGTTATATCTACGATGCTTCATATTAATTTACCTCGTAAAATTCAAATTTAAGTGAGAGAGGAATCTTAACCTTACAATTAAACTAATTATTTAGTGAATTCGTAAGAATTATTAAAGCATTAAAAATAAATTTTAACAGATTAAATCGCGCATAAGATACCCTTATTTCTTGATAACAACCCTTTCTAGCTCTCTAATCTTTTGTCATGGATCTTATTAATTTAAAATTTTAGTTTGTTACTTTGGTTTCCTCAGTCTAAGTATTAATCATCCTAAATAGCGACAAACAATAAATTAATAAAATATTATTTAGTAATACAATACATAAGCTATGCTATTTTTTATTAACAAACATTTATTTTGTCCATGGTGATTGGTGAGTTGCGCTCCTCAAGTCTTCTCGAGCGAGGAGAAGAGAAAAGAAATAAAAATAACTTGATAATGGGACCAACGGTTATGCACACAAGAGAGTATCAGCTCTGGTGAAAATCAAATTACTTGCATTAATATATAGAATTGTACTTGCAATAATATATAGATTGAAGAACTATAAAAGAACATAAATGTGTCACTTCAGTTTGGATAAATCCGAGTGGATTTAGCTATCAAAATCAAACACCTAATTACATAGTTATGAGAACTTTATTAGAAGCTCACAAAGCACAAACACAACTAGGATGATAAACAAATCAAAACACGAGACGGCGGTTTATACTTGTTAATTTACATCTCAGCTTTGGTAGCTTTAATATCCTCACCACCAGCAGAATTACCTTCCTCAGCAATATTAATCACCTTGGTCTGCTTCTTCGTCTCTTCAGCCAACTTTGGCACAGTAATCTTCAAGACACCATTTTCCAAATGAGCCTTTATTTGTTCCAAATCTGCATTCCCAGGTAACCTAAACTGTCTCCAGAATTTTCCAGAAGTCCTCTCAGCTCTGTGCCACTTTTCTCCTTCAACTTCTTCCTCTATTTTCCTTTCCCCACTGATTCTCAACACTCTGTTCTCTTCCACCTCGATCTTGATGTCATCCCTTTTCATCCCTGGTATATCAAGTGTAATTACGTGCTCTGTTCCTGTTTCCTTCCAGTCTGAGCGAGCTAAGGCGATTGAGTCGACCCCTTTTGGGATGGTGAGTGGTATTTGTTCAAGAATCCTGAAAGGGTCTTCTGGTGGGAACATTGAGTCCCAAAAGGGGCGTGTGTATGGCATTAGTGCTTCAGTTTGTGATGGAAGCAATAAGACTACAGCCATTGCTAACACTAGAAAGCTCAAAAGACTAACAGTTGTTTTCACCATTTTTTATTTGTTCTAGTATGGACGTTACAAGCACACTAGTTATGCAGATCTTTGTGTATCAAAGGTCGTTAATGGGTTGGAAGGTAATGAGAGTAGTGTCTTTTTTCTCTATATGTTGGAAATAGCAAAGTGGGGATTTATATAGAAACGAGATGACCTATTCTTTTGATGAAAGAGAGGTCTACAAGTTTCTGGAGAATGTTTGAAGAGGGCGACACTTGGAACAATAACGTAGACAATAGTTCTGGACTGTTCAATATTGCTCTTGAATATTCGAGGATAACACAGGGGTTGTAGTCACCTGACAAATAATAAAATTCCACGTTTGCAAATTGCACCCTCCAACCAACATGCAGCCTGAACGATTTCTATTGCATAGAGGATCTTATCCATATCTTTCAATTTATGTGAACTTATTTGATTAAGCACGCAGTTTAAGAAAAATTAATTTTTTATAATTTGTGATCCTAACCAAGTCAAAAAGAGGTCCAGAATATTTGTGTGGTTATAAAAGCTTCTCATAAGGGTAGAATTGTAAGTTTAAATTAAATTATTTCCAAATTTAGAAAGGGGTCATTCTTTTTTGAACAGACCAAAAAGGAAATATGTTCACATAAACTGGAACAGAGGGAGTACTTCCTTTGTTTTAATTTATGTGAACCTATTTCTCTTTAGTTTGTGCCGAAAAAAATTATCACTTTTTATATTTGAAAATATTTTACCTTTATGGAATAATTTATAGCCACACAAAATAAATGTGCATCATCGGGGAGTAGTAAGGTTTATTTAATGTTAGTATAATGGCATTTTATTATTAAAATAAAACTCTCATAACTCCATGATGTAGAAAATGGCCATAACTCTTCATTTTCTACCACTAGTTACATGATAATTTAACTATTATCTCATGTTCTCCATGATTTCATAATTTATTACCTCACTTTCTTCCAATTTAATCAAGGAAGAATTCCTACACCTATAAATAGGAGTCTTTCTTCCATAATGTGGTGTGGAAAAAAAATTGTAGAGTGTTTCAATAAAGTGGGTTAAAGTTGTGAAAAAAGAAGAAAAGAATTTTACTTTTGTTGAAGGAAGATGTTCATCTTGGTAGATCTTTGGACTCAACAACTTGCCCAGAGTTTGTTCAAGTCATACGACGTGATCTGCCTGTTATATCCTTTGGGAGACAAGTCAAGAGGATTACTGGTGGGCAAGTGAAGACTTTGTTGTAGTGGGCTTGAATCCCCTTAAAGAGAGCGAGATATCCGCGTCTCAACCTGAAGATATTTTGTTTTCTTCATTTTAGTTTTCAACTATAAATTTATTTTCACCAACAATTTTAAGGAGATTCATTATGGCTACAATTGAAAAATTTACGGATATCAAGGTGGGAGATCTCAATAAGCCATTTCGTTACAACAATACTCATTTCAAGATATGGAAGGGTAAAGTACTTTTTTATTTGAGTCTTCTCAAAGTTTCTTACATTTTAACTAAGAAGAATCCAAACAAAGTAGACAACTCCTCCATGAATGATGATGAGCTAATTGCCCTTCAAGAAAAAATTAAAAAATACAACAATGATTCATACAATTATAGGTATTATCTTTTTAATTGTATATCTAATAAATTTTATGATTATTATGATAGAACTTACTCTACTGCAAAGAAAATTTGGAAAGCATTGGAGAGTAAGTATAATACCGAGGAGGAAGGTGTGAAAGAATATGCTGCTAGCAGATTTTTTTCGTTTTCAAATGGTGGACAACAAATCTGTAGTAGACCAAGCTCAAGACTTCATAATGATCGTTGGAGAGCTCAGGTCCGAGAATATTAAAATTGAAGACAACCTTATTGTTTGTGGCATAATAGATAAAGTACCACCTTTATGGAGGGAATTTCAAAAAACTATGCGCCACAAACAAAAAGAAACTTCACTTGAGACGTTGATAATGCAGATTCACATGGAAGAAGAGGCAAGAGGCCAAGATGCACTTATGCAATCGGAAGAGCACACTCTACAACCCATCACTACAAAGGTAAATTTAATTACTTCAAATAATATTACTCCTGAAACTCACAAAAATACTTTTTTGAAGCTAAAGAATAAGACTTTTATAAAAAAATTATGGTATACCTCCTATAACGATCCGACAGGTCGTTTTGAGCATTTGCACTTCGCTAGGTAGTTTACGAATATAAGTAGCTATGTATGATGTATTATAACTTATGTGAATCGTCGGTTTTAGTTTTTAGGTTATTCTGAATCGGCTTGGAAGGATGAATGTCATTGTTGAAGCTTTAAGTTGAAAGAGTTGACCAAGTTTGGCCTTTTGTGAATTTGACCCTGGAACGGAGTTTTGATGGTTTCGTTAGGTCTGGATGGTGATTTTGGACCCGGGCGTATACCCGGATTTGCATTTGGATGTTTCTAGAAGGTTTCAGCACAAGTTGGAAAAAATTTAAAATTTGAAGGTTTGAAAGTTCATAAGTTTTACCAGAAGTTGACTTTGAGGATATCGGATTCGGATTGTAGTTCTGGGAATTGGAATATCTTTATAATGTCATTAGGGACTTGTGTACAAAATTTAGGTTCATTCGAGGATGATATGATATGTTTCAGCACGAGTTATGGAATTGAAAGTTCAAAGTTCATTTAAGTATGATTTGAGTGCGATTCATCATTCCGATGTTGTTATGTTTGTTTTGAGGCATCGATTTAGTTTGTGCTATGTTATGTGACTTGTTGGTATGTTAGGACGGAGTCTCGAGGGACTCGAGTGAGTTTCGGATAGGTTTGGATTGTGTTGCGCTCGTTTTTTATGTTTCAACCTCGTTTCTTCAAGCATAAATGGTACCACATTAAGCAAATGACCTCTAATTTCTGTTTTGATTGAAGCGTATGATCCGTATTATAATTACGGAGAGAAAAAAAATCTCGAAATTTGGACATCGTATGAGGGAGTTATGCTCATTTTAGTGTCGGAGAAGAGAGCTGGTGCTTCGCAAATGCGAAGTTGGGTCTGACTATGCGACCCCGCAGGTGCAAAAAATGGTCCACATAAGCAAATTGACAGCTGGAAAAGCGCAGGTGCGAAGTGTTTGTCGCAAAAGCGAAAATCGCGGTGTATAAAAAAATCAGACTGCGTTCTTTTGGTATTTTAAGAATATCTTGAGTTCTAGAGCTTTGATTGAGGTGAATTTTGCGGCGTTCTTGTGATGACCCAAAATGTCATCTTATAGTTTAAGATTCTATTTCGGGCTCATTAGCCTTAGAAATGTTAACTTTATTTATCTCATTTACGTGCGCAATCCGGGCGTGAATCCGGAAAGTCTTTATGTGAAAATATAAGAAATTATTAATTTTAGAGTTAAAATTTGATTTTAGATGATTTTGGTCAATATTTTTACTAAACAGACCCGGACCTATGTTCCGACGGTCCCTGGAGGTCCGCAGTAAAATATGAGACTTGGATGTATGCCTGGAATTGAATTCCGAGGTCCCTAGTTTTAGAAATCAATTTTTGAAGAAAATTATCATGTTGGATTTTAAAGGAAATAAAGAAATGAATTAATATTTGAACCCGTTGGTATCGGGCCCATATTTTGGTTTCGCAGCCCGGTACAGGTTTATTATGACATTTATATCATATCTGTGAAATTTGGTGAGAATCGAAGTTGATTTGATGTGATTCGAACGTCCGTTTGAGAAAATAGTGAATTTGAAGTATTCTTGAGAAAATCATGAGTTTTGATGTTAAATTCGTCGTTTTAAGTGTTATTTTGTGATTTGATCGTACGATCAAGTTTGTATGATATTTTTAGACTTGCGTGCATGTTTGGTTTGGAGCCTCGAGGGCTCGTGTGAGTTTTGGATAGGCCACAGAGTGATTTAGACTTAATAAAATTTGCTGGTGTGCTCCAGGTCTGCAGACGTCGCGCGCATTTGCGATGTTTGGATCAAACAGAATTTTCACCCATTTTTCAATTCTCTCAAACCCTAAACCTCAACCCTAAGTTGTTGTGTATTAGGGTTCACTGTAGATTGTCCCTCAATACCTCCTTGTTACTTAGCTCTTTGATTGCCAACTATGGCTTTATTTTTGGCATTGTTATCAACATTGTTCATGTGCTCCTACTCTTCAACTTCCTTCCCCTATGATCTTCTTCTATCGCTTGTAACTTAAATATCTCCAATACCCCTTGAATTATCATTAGTGGTTTGCGAAGGGATTTCTTGGCATGAGTATTTTGTAGTTACATTTATGTCTTCACGAGCTGCCCCAAACCTTCAAGCTACCTAATCAACTGTCCTTTCCCTTCTTATATCATCTCATGTCCCAACATCATTAGGAATAGGTGTTGATATAGCTGATGCATTTTGAATCCCTTCTCCAGTAAGATTGGGAAGTCCATCCTTTGTGTAACCCTAATCCAATATTCTTAGGATTTGAACTGAGATCTTCAGCATGTTTCCTCTTCTCCTTCTCCTGCGTCTTCTTGGATCCATCTGGAACTTGATTCTTCTCTTTTTTGCTGGACCTTTCCTCACTTTCTCCATCGGTAATTCTCAAAGTTGGTCGTTCAATTTCTTCAATCTTCAATGTATCAAACTTGTTCTTGGTTACTATTGTATCTTCCTTAGCCTTTCCTTTCAATTTGCCTCATCCTTCTCCTTTTCCTCCTAAAAAATATAGCCATTCTTGTCTCTTTTATGCTTATTCTTTCTCCTTTGAATCCACTCTTGCCTTGCCGGAATAGTAATAGGTTTTCCAAGTACCTTTTCACTCGCCAAAACCATAGTAGTATTAGCAGAAGTGCCTAACAGTTCCTTTGTTTTGTCACCATTCTCAATGCCTTCATCAAATCTCCTGTGCAATTCTTGATTTGTCACCGAGCACTCCTGGTCATTATGGCCTTGTTTCTTGCAAGTTTTACATTACTTAGGCATATAGTCGTATTTAATTTTGATCCACTTAAACTCCTCAGGCCCAGACTCATCTGCTTCTTCTATTATCTTAATTCTTTGTGGAAATTTCAATAGTAAATTAACCTCAACTTTTACTTTAGCACAGCTTGGTTGAGTACCATTTTGGGTGGCAAGATCAACATGTAATGGATTCCCTACTGCACTTTCTAGTGAGAAAAAAAACTCCTTACCAAAGAAGTTAGGTGGCAACTCCGGAAAATTGATCCAAGCTACAACAACTGGAGTCTTTTCATTAGGTTTCCACCCTGGATTCCACTTCGTACATCTCATCTACCACATCTCAGTCTGGGCTTTAAAATAAAAGTTAGGCTTCGATAAGAGATGGACATAGTTCTCCAGTAATGATAATCGAATAAGGACATGGTTATTCTCAATTAAACCAATGGAACATGATCCTTTCAATTCACATTGTATTAATTACTTTACGTAATTCATTGATCACAGGCTTCTCATAAGAAAAATTTCCAAGAACTGCTAGATGTAATCCCAGTTGAATGATCAATTGTTTAACTTCTTGTTTATTCCACTTTATTATAGGCTCCCCATGTAAAAACTCGACAGGTTTGATAGGTAATTGAGCTAGGGTTTGCATGGGTGTATTCAAAGTTTTTTGTTGTAGCAATTTGTCCTAATTCTGTAATGGATTAGGGTTAATGGATGTACTTTGAGGCTGTGGGGGAGGTGTAGACGACTGACCAACCTCATTAGAAGGCTGGCCAGTGGCCGGAGAAGCCATGAAAGGCCTTCAAAAGCTTCGAGCTTTTGTCTTCACTTGCCAGGCGCCAGAGCTTAGGGCTCGCTTGCTTACTTGCTTGTTCCTATATTTTAATATACTTAGTAATTGATGTAGGCAACGAAAATTTAATTAAAACAAAATCTACAAGAAATTTGAATTTAATATTAAAGTAAATAAACTTTGGTTCCAATAAACATTATGGGCTAATATATGTTGGGTTAGTTATTTGAATCTAATTAAATTGATTTTACGTAAATGTAACGACCCGACCGGTCATTTCTCTTTCTAGAACCCCGTGCCCCTAAATAAGACTTTCCGTACTTGCTTTTACTGATTTATGACTTGCAGGGATGGTTGGTTCGAGATTTGGAAAAGTTTGGGTTGGAATTGGAACACTTGGTTCCTTAAGGTTGGCCTTAAAGGCCAAGTTTGACTTCGGTCAACATTTTTAGTAATCGACCTCAGAATCGAAATTTGAAGGTTCCAATAGGTTCGTATGATGATTTCGGACTTGGGCGTATGTTCGTAACGAGTTTTGGATAACCCAAGAGCGTTTCGGCGCCAAATAGCAAAATATGATTCTTGAAGTTCTATAATTGAGGTTTGGAACGTGTTTTGATGATATCGAGGTCCGAATGGAATTCCGAGACCGAGAATAGTTCTGTAAAGTCATTTATGACTTGTGCGCAAAATTTGATATCAATTCGAGTAGTGTAAGTACGTTTCGACGTGTTGGAAGTAGATTTAAGAACTTAAGGTTCATACATTTGATTTAATTTGTTTTAGGGTGTGATTCTTAGATTTAATGTTGTTTTGGGTCTTCTAAAGGTTCGCGCGAGTCCGTATTATGATTTAGAACTTGTTGGTATGTTTGGACGGGGCCTCGGGGGCCCCGGATACTATTCGGACGTCACGCGAGGTGAGTCCCAGCTCAAATAAGCTGCTGGTGCACCAGATCTGGTGCGACCGCACATGCGGTTGGCTAGCCGCAAGTGCGATACCGCAGGAGCGGTCGACCCCTCGCAGATGCGGCCATTGAGCGGATGCCCAGGTTCCACAGATGTGGTTTTTTTTCCGCAGAAGCAGTTCCGCAGGTGCGGGCGCCCTCTCGCAGATGCGATCCCTGCCAGCCTTTCCCCTTTCCACAGATGTGGACGTTGGTCCGCAGAAGCGAGACCACATGTGTGGTCCACACACTGCAGGTACGAAAGTACTGGAGGCAGTAAGGTTGTTTTAAAATCGGGACTTAGGCATATTTGGGGGCATTTATTACATTCTTGGGCGATTTAGGAGCTTCTAAAGAAGAGATTTCAACCTAGCATCTTGAGGTAAATTATTCCTACTTAATGTGAGTTTAATACTTGGTTTTTGGGTAGATTAACACCTAAAGATTAGTGAAAATTATGGGTTTAGAGTAAAATATGGGGTTTTGATAAAAATAGGATTTAACCACGAAATTAGTTATGGAATCTAGTAAAAATCATATATTCCTTGATCCTAAGGTTATGGGTAACGATTTTCCTTAAGAATTTTCGGAATCTGAGCATGTAGGCCCGAGGGTGAATTTTAGGAATCTTGCCTTTGGGGTTAGATAATCACTTTAATAGCTAGAATACGAAGTTGTAAGCCTATAATGATTGGTTTTTACTCTATTTGAATAGTTTCGGTTTGTACGACTCCGGTTTGAGGGAGTGAGGGCATTCTCGAGTAGGAAGTAGGCTCGAAACGAGGTAAATCTCCTTTCTAACCTTGTAAGAGGGAATTTGTCCACATAGGTGAAGTAATTAATCATGTGCTAATATTGGGGGCTACGTATGCACGAGGTGACGAGAGTCCGTGCATAGCTACTATCATGCTTAAATCCGGGTAGCTTAGGACCCAAAAGGCATGCTTATTTGTTATACTTGAAACTTTATTGTAAGTTTAACTTGCTTAGATCATATCTAATTGGTAAACAAAACCTAATAGATTGAACAATATCTCTGTGACATTAAAGAGAAGTTGACATTTCTAGAGTACTTGCTTTCTTGATAAATCCTTTATTTGCCTGCTTGATGTGCTTAATTGTATTGACCGCGTCACATGTATGATCCGCGAGCGGGGTAATAGATGCATCTATAGTTTGCGTCGTTCGACCCTCCAGCGGTGCACATTTATTATTATGTTGGATCGGGTCGTACGCCCACGACACTATCTATGCATGTTATTTGCTTGGCACTACTGTGACCTGAATTGTTTAAAATGCCTTAGAACACAAATTTTCAACTAGAATGATATGAACTTATGTATAATTATATTTATGGAAAAGCTTGTTAATTTTCCGTTATTTTCTGCTATTTAGCCATGGTATTCATGCTTAGCCTCATGTGTAATATAATGTTTCGCCCTAGTAAGTGTCAAGTCGACCCCTCGTCACTACTTCTTCGAGGTTAGGCGGGATACTTATTGGGTACATAATATTTATGTACTCATGCTATGCTTCTGTATTTAACTGTACAGGTTCTGAGGCAGGTATATCCGGTTACCAGTCCGGAGCGCGTTCTTGATTTTGAGGCAGGGGTTCCACTATGAGCTGCTTCTCTTGATGTCGTTCAGAAGCGCGTCAGAGTCTTTTCTTTTGCTTATTCTGTCTATTCCATTTCAGACAATAGGGTAGATGTATTCTTTTGTTCATTCTACTAGATGCCCATTTAGTTGTGGCACTGGTTCCTGGCACACACATCGGTAGACTATTATTTTTAGGATGTAATTAATTAAATTTGATTCCTTTGATCATTAAAATCTAAATTGCCTTAGTCGTTTGATATTTTTAAATGCATAGTAATTTAAACTAAGATATTATTGGAAAGGTTTATAATAAAATAATGGAACTCACATAATAAATAGTATTGGCTTGCCTAACCTCGGTGTTGGACGCCATCGCGACCTAGAATCGAATTTGGATCGTGACAATAAAGGCCCAATATAATTGGCTAGCTCATTTAGATGGTTTTTTTATTAACTAGGCCAATCCATGAAAATCAAGCTCGTGGCCCATAAGTCTTTCTTGGAAGTTACTTCACCTTATACCTATATAAAAGGATCACCTCTCTCATTTGAAAAGGAAAAGCTAAGGTCTAACAAGATGACATAAGGGAGCTCGTGAATCAAAGACCACAGTTCTCTACAAACGCAAGTGTTCAAGTATTCAAGCATTTTAATACAAGTTTCAAGTTTTCAAGATTAAGAACAAAGTCAAATAAAATGCAAGGCATTCAATATCAAGGCTACTTGTTCATGACAAATTCATTGTTCGCGGCAACCATCAAGACATACGTGATAGATACATCAAATTCAAATTCAAGATCAAGTTCAAAGGCCCGTAAAATTATCTATAAATTTTTGTACACTCATTCGGACAATCTCTACCTCTTGTCTCAACTTTTTGATCATCAAACTTCAAGATCATTGAAATGGCTTCAAAGATAATTAACCAGATAAGCTTCCTCTAAGACTTCTAATTAATTTCAAGTTCTATAATGATGTTAAAAGCATCCTTGAGGTTATTTGGAAGCCTTAGACCAGTTACAAGGAGCAAAGCAAGATTAATCGGACAAAATGCACTCCAAGTGTTGTCCACATCGACTCATATTTTTGGATCTTAATCCTCAAAGGATGCAAGATCCCTTACCAACACATCAAAAGGAGTAAGAAATATTGCTGAAAAAACTAAGAAGTTTTTAGCCCTGTTTAACCTCTGTGGATTCAAGAACTCTAGTATGAACGAAGATAATGGTACTTTAGGTGCCTAATCCTCACCACGTATACCGCATAATGTGAGCCCACTGATTATCAATCCATGTAGTAGTCCATGTTACTCCCAGTTTTCCACGACAGTCATACAAGCAATGATGACGAACGCTTCATCTATGGAGGAGAAACTAGCGAACTTCATATAACTAATACTGGCCTCACCAAGTTCATGAAAAATTAAGATGATCGAATTGACAAGTTAACAGATAGGGTGGAAGTCTTGTTGGAAGGATAATACAACGATGCACCTGGCAATCGCCTAGAAATTCAAGAGATTAATCCTCCACCAAGACAAGTAGTGTCTACCAAAGAAATCCTTCTCTTCAAAAGGAATAATTCCAGTTGATCAACTAAATAAGTTTATAGAAGGGACTACTAAAAATAAATATGAAGTTACTTCCAAGTCATCCCTTACACTCAGAATACTGTACATTGCAACGATCGATAGCTTGAAGATGCCAGTAGCTATCAACCTCTCAAATTTTAGCAGTTTGGTGGCAAGGAAAATTCAAATTTACATGTGGCACACTTTGTTGAGACATGAAAAAAAAATCAGTACCTATGGAGATTACCTCGTAAAATAGTTTGTCAGCTCGCTAAAGGAAAATGCTTTTGATTCGTAAACAAACTTTGAGGCTAGATCTATTAATAGTAGAGATCAATTGGAGCAAGAGTTACTCAGCTGTTGTTATAGCACAAGACACATTGTGGGCATGGTGGAACTTGTAAATACTCGTAAATGGAAGGATGAGCCAACTATTTACTTATTAATCGTAGGCATGCAAGTCTCAACTATAAAGATAAGCAATGAAGCTTCCGAGAGATGTGCATCCAAGCATGTATTGAAGACTTCCTTACATCTTCCAAGGTATCAAGCCTAGTACTATGGAAGAACTTGCCATTCGTTCCCATGACGCACAATTAAGCATAGCCTCAAAGGGAACGACTATCAAGAAGTCAAGAAATGGAGCAAACTCACACTCAAGTTTGAAAGCAAAGAAGCTATGGATGTCAACACATGACCTGTGAAGTTCACAAAGAAGGTGAGCAAGAAGTAGGGTATGATTCAACTTCTTTTCAAGATAAGCCAAGTGGAAAGTTAACTCTAAAATAAATGCGAGAAAAGAAGTATCCATTTTTAGATTCTGATGTGCTTGCAATTTTTGAAGAATTCCTCAAGTTAAAGCTTATTGAGCTTCCAGAGATGAAGCAGCCAAATGAAACTGGGAAAACTAATGATCTAAATTACTGCAAATATCATCGGCTTGTGAGTCACCCTCTAGATAAATGCTTTGTCTTCAAGGACAAGTTATGGACTTGGCTCGTGAAAAGAAGATTGTACTTAAAGATGAGAAGTCAAGTACGAACTAAATTTCCATCATCTTTGGCTCATTCAATCTAAGTGAGTTATGTAGTTATAAAGTTAGTAAAGACGAAGAATTATTGAAGGATAACAAAGTTGAAGTTGATCATCTTGATGATGAAGGTTGGACCTTGGTGACTCGTTGTGGATGCCGCAGAAAAGAATCAATCGAAAAACCAACAAGGAAAATGATGGTGAAAAGACCAGCAAAATATAACCCAATTAAGCGTCTGAAAAAACAAAAGTACAGGTGCACCACCCTCAAAAGCCACAACAATTATTGACTTCGTGAGAATTCTTACTAAGTTGGTTTCTCACGAAGATTTCTAATGATAATGTTGAGGCCTATTGTTGCAACGCTAATAAACGAGAAGAAAATAGTGAAGACCTACCTTTGGCAACCGTCTCCAAAGTCAGAAATGATCACCAAGGCTATTCCTTAATAAGTTTATGCTTAAAAAGAAAAGGTCACATTCATTGGCGACGACATTCTACTAGGTGAAATTCCTATAATAGCCCCTAATACATGGTAGGCTATATGCGCGATGAAAGGGTGAAATCGAATTTTTACTAAAAGAGGATCCTCAGTAAATATCTTGTCAATTCGCATTATACAAGAACATGGCATTCCTATGGATGAACTCTTAGAAATTCGTGTGATGATTGAAGGATTAAATCAAGGGGGTAGTTGTCACGACCAAATTTTCCCTCCGCTGGGTATCGTGACGGCACCTAGTCTTAAGGACTAGGTAAGCCTAACATTTAGTAAACGTAAATAAAATATTGAAACTTTTGAATGCCTCTCGATAAAAAAAATCTCTATACATCACATATCATCCCAAAACCCGGTAAGTACAAGTCATAAGCTTTAAGGAATCCACACTAACATCTCTAAATACCACTGTTCGAAATAAATACAACAGTGGATAAATACTACTTGTAAGAAGGTGACTCCGAAACCGCGAGCGCTGAAGCGGTTTTACCTCGAGTCTCCACAACAGCAACCGCGCTGCTAGCTATCGATCAACTGCTATGCAAAAACCTAGGATCTGCACAAAAATATGTGCGGAAGAGTAGCATGAGCACACCACAGCGGTGCCCAGTAAGTATCAAGACTAACCTCGGTGGAGTAGTGATGAGGACTAGTCAAGACACCCACTGGTCTAATAAATTAAACAGACATACGTATAGGAATGACATGACATGACACCTGTCTAATGGCTACACCATATAATTATCAACATAACAAGTACAAAGCGGAAGGAAGATACAACAAATAACACAGAACATCGTAATATTACATATAAGAAAGGACGGGGGTGCAAATCAAAAGCGAAAACCACAACACAGTAAAAATAATAGTAACTCAGCACTGCAATAATTCCCCCCTCAAGCCTTAGTCAACAACTACTACAATTTAGTCAATTCTCCGAGTGAAACCTTTAAATTGTAAGTTTATATTGAAAGCTTTTTAAAAATGTGATCATTTCATTTTGAGTAAAGTCTCCTTTGAAATACACTTCCTCCAACGATATATAAATATACTGTACAGAACGAAAACCTCAAACACACATTCCTTTCAATGTAAGCTTTTCAAATGTACCTTTCTAGTAGATGTTTTCCAAACATAGCTTCTTTCAAATAAATGCTTTGCAAACTTACCTTTGGAAAATAATAACCTTGCAAACATAGTTTCCTTCAAGGTAAATGCCTTTAAACTTTACTTATCAATAATTGTCTTTCAGACGTAGTTTCCAATAGAACAAGTGCACGACATCACCCTTCGTGCTTTTACTCTCGTCCTCCCCATATAAATCGACTGATATGACACGTAAATTAAGAAAATTAAATAAGTAAAACACATGGACATGGAACCAACAATGAGATAAAGGTCAAGTACAGGACAATAATAACAAGTCACACCAAATATATAAATACAACAATAACAGCTCAAAGTACGGGCACACGTATACACGGGGAAACAAATATCACATCATAATGCATGTCCCTCGTCCTCACCTGCACGAAAACACCCTTCGTGCCATGAACTCACTCACAATATCACGCACGACATCACACTTCGTGCTTTACACTCTTTCCTCACATGATAATGAATATAAACAATGGCACGACATCACCCTTCGTGCTTTACACTCTTTCCTCACATGATATTGCATTTGAAATGGCACGACATCACCCTTTGTGCTTTACACTCTTTCTCACCCAAACAAATAAAATGATAGCATTCAAACAAGGGAATCAACAGAATAAACAATCATAGAAATCATACTTTCCCGGCAAGGGAGTCAACAATGGAAACAACATCATCAACAACATGAACAATAATAGAAACCATACTGTCCCGGCAAGGGAGTCAACAATGAAAACAATATAATCAACAACATAAACAATAATAGAACCCATACTGTCCCGGCAAGGGAGTCAACAATGGAAACGATATCATTCCGGCAAGGGAAATAGCTATAACCAATCTCACTTAAACAATTAGCTTCACGGAATAAACTCAGTTTGAACTATGTTCAATAATAGGCAACACCAAGGAAATACCATCAACATGGATGATTATCAACTAAACCTAAGTAGAACTTAAGGGAAAATCATATAATTCACAATGTACGACTCACGGGCATGCTTGACACCAACATATAGATATTCCAATTTCTACTAAACAATTATAGAGCAATATTATACTAGTTCTAGTCAAATAGGCAGTTTATAAAGGAAGATAAGGCACAACGGTAGGAAAGGTAAAGTATTCAGTTAAGTCAATTAAGATCAAATAAGAAACAAGGAGCACTAAGCAAGTAATTTCTAATCTGAACATGAAGAAATGAAACTACCAATCAAGAACTCAAATGTAACAATTACAACTTCATACACAGGGAATATAAGGACCTACGAATCCTAAAAGGCCAAACTATTTGCAAATAAGTCCGAGTACGCACTCGTCGCCTCGCGTACACGGGCTACAATCAACATAGAAGACTCAATACTAAGGTGTAGTTCCCCCACACAAGGTTAGGCAAGATATTTACCTCGAAGACGACAACCTGGTACTCCAAAATGAACTTCTCGGGCGAAAAGACCTTCGGACGACTCAAAATCAATTAAAGCAACTTCAAAGTACACATAAAACGTATAAGGAACTATTCTGAATAATAAAGCTTCAATCTTTACAAAATTATAAAAATCGACCCAAAAGTCGACCCCTGAGCCCGCACCTCACAACCCGACAAAATTTACAAAAACTGAATACCCATTCTAGTACGAGTTCAACCATACAAATTTTATCAAATTCTGATACCATTCGGTCCCTCAAATCATGATTTTTCATTTTAGAAGTTTTCTTTCAAAACCCACATCTTTCTCAACTAATACTACAATTTTAATGATAAAATCAAGAACAAATTCATGGAATATATTTAATTCTAATGGAAGAACACTTACCCATTCGATTTGTGTATAAAACCCTCAATGAATTGCCAAGAACCAAGCTCTAGAAGTCAAAATATGATAAAAATGGTGAAACCCTCGGTTTTGAAAACTTATATTCTGTCCAGGCATTCTGTGCATCGCGAACGCGGAGAAATGGTTGCATTCACGAAGAAGGAAAGTTGAAGCTGCCCAGTTGAACTATGCGAACGCGACACTGTGTATGCGAACGCGGAGAAGAGGAACAGGAACACTACGCGAACGCATGGGCTCTTATGCGATCGCGAAGAAGAAGAAAAGTCCACTGCCCCAGCCCTATTTTCTACTGTGCGAACACGAAGAAGTGGGTGCGATCGCGAAGAGTGAAGCCTACAAAGCTATCCGATCGCGAAGCAGTCTATGCGATCACGATTAAGAAAAACTGGGCTAGTCAACATTACACTATGCGATCGCGGATGTGTCTATGCGATCGCGGATGTGTCTATGCGATCGCATAGAAGAAAACACCAGATAGTAGAACAACAGGGAAAAATGAGGAAAAATTGACCAGAAGCCTATCTGAAACACACCCGAGGCCCCTGGGACCTCATCTAAACACTCAAACAAGTCTCATAACCTAACACGGACTCGCTCGAGGTTTCAAATCACATAAAACAACACCAAACGATGAAACAAACCAAAAATCAAACTTATGAATTTTCAAAACTTCGAATATCAAAACTCGTGTCGAAACCTATCAATTCAACCCGGAATGACGTGAAATTTTGGAGACAAGTCACAAGAAACACAACGGGCCTACAGACACTCCCAAAATTCCATTCCGAGCCTGATATCAAAATTTCACCTATCGACCGGAATCGCCGAAATTCCAACTTTTGCCAAATTACCTCAAATTACCCTACGGACCTCCAAAACCAATTCCGGACGCGTGCCTAAATCCGAAATCACCATATGAAGTTGTTTTCATTCACCAAAACTCATTCTGAGGCCGCTTACACAAAAGTCAAACCTCCGGTCAACTTCCATCACTCAAGCTTCAAAATTTGAGAGTTTTCTCCCAATTCGACTCTGGATCATCCGGTAATTGAATCCAACCACGCACGCGGGTCAATATACACAATGTGGAGATATTCAAGACCTTACGCCACCAAACAGGTCTTAAATTCTCAAAACGACCGGTCGGGTCGTTACATTCTTCCCCTCTTAAACAAAGGTTCGTCCTCGAACGTGCCAAGATTCACCTTGAACTCATCCAATCACTGATTGCACACTTGTAACACACACCCGCGGGTGATCCCGCGCCACCTCAACCCACATAAGCCTGATGACACAATCACAACTGCAATATAGCCTTCCCATCACCACCGATAAGCCTCATACCTCTACTTCTCACCTTCTACTCATTTCCAAAAGACCCGATTCTAAATCCATATCCGGCATTAGCCTTCCATCACTCATGACTACACCCACAAGGCACAACCATGCAATGAAACACATCACACATGAGCTCAATACAACACTTTTGATCACAATAGCTGCCCGAATCCAACTCAACATTGGCAATTAGCCCCACATACGAAGGAACTCTGTTTCCAAACCCCATAATACTGATAATGATGCAATGAATAGGAAGACCTCATTATTAGAGACCCGAGTCACCAAGCCATAACCAACACCACCGGGTACACATCCCGCAAGCTAAGCTAAATAAGCACATAACTAAATGACCGAATATGAAAATAAAAACATATAAAGGAACTATCAAACAAGCCCATAGGCACAACTCTCTATCAATATTGACTTACCAAAAGCAATATAACAAGGAAGAAGCAAAGCATATGAACAAATCACAAGGATCCCATCTTGATAAAATTTCCACCGCGGTACTCAGCCAGGTCCAAACATATCGAATCACAAATATCACGAGGACCTCGCCCTCAACTCTGAATCACATACCAAAAATATATCATACCGATTGAAATTCCTCCACTAACTCATCTCGGCTGATAAAATCATAACGCTAACTGAACTCACATCTCGATGGAGTATCAAATCATAGCTCGTAAACAAAATACTTAGGAAAAATCACATAAAGCTTAACACGAAGAACAACAAGGACTCACTTCCAGTTTCACCACTATCAAGGATGAATAAAACAACGATAGACACGGGTTACCACTCATAGAATCTCCCAACAGGAGCAACATGAAAAAAAAAATAGATTGCAAAGTATGAAACTCACTCATAAATGAAACAACAAACAAGGGAACTCGTCCCGACCAGCAGAACTATAATGAAATACAATGGTGCCCCTCTGTAACACATCAAAACATACTTGTGTGATAATATCTAGCACAACGGCCTCCAGCCTACTATATGAAACACACCAATGGGTCGGGCCTCCCTCTCTTGGGCGGCGCCCTCTACTCACCCGAATACCCTGCTATAACACCCCTGCCGGAATCCTGGAACCATCTCTCACCCTGTGGTTAACATCTACACGCTCAAAACAACCTCCTGCCGACGTGGCTGTGGAAACCATACAATAAGAGTACCCTGAAACTCATGAGTACCTAAAAACCCCATGCGAAGCTCGTAATGTAAACTGAACTGGCTGACCCAAAATTCTCTACCATGTCGCACTTTGCCTCCATAATACGGACTAGTAGATTTCTCCGATCTACGAGGCCTCCTTGTCTCCCTGAACTCTCTCTCTTGATCTCGTCTGTCCTCTCACTCCCGGTCCCACATTCTCTCTAACCGGCGAGCGCTCCCTACTACCTGCTGAAACGAGGCATCTTACTCTAACTCTCGAGTCCTGCTGAACCGAATATCATGATCGGGTCCCTCAATGAATCTACGGACTCGCCTCCTAACTGAAGCACCCAAGTGAGGCGCATATCTGGCCAACTCACTGAATCCGACATAGTGCTCCAACACTGACATAGTGCCCTAAAAAAAATTCTCAAACTCCGCGCGCCATGCATCTCGGAGGAACTGGAGTGCAAACTCCCTCAAAAGTATCTCTGAAACCTGAATCCATGCAAGTGAAGCTGACTCGGCCAGGCTACCCCAACTCATATGCCCGCCACTACTGACAAACCGCTCCTCTAAGCTGAGACGTGACAAAAATAACCTCGCTCGTCTCCACAATACCAGAAGTACGAAAAATGTAGTGACACTCTTCCAGGAAACCTTGGGCATCAGATGTCGCCAATCCACTGAAAGATAGGAGGGTGGTACTTCCTGTACCTCTCATGTCCAAGGTATTCTTCCTCCGATGTTGCTGCCCTAACCACGGGCTGAACCGAAACCACATGTCGTGCTACCATGACAACTAGAACCAGACCAATATGATCTCGCTGCTCTGGAATGTAGACGGTGGGAGTCTGAACTCGTCCCCTAATCCATGGAATAGTCGGTGGACTAGAATCAATCCCGCCTGAGTTAATGTACCAATCGTACTTGAGAACTATGCCAAGGTCTCCTAAAGTCCGGGGTAGCAATAGGCACCTCCAGTACCTGTACCCCAGCTAGAACTATTGGCGGCTCCTCAACGGTTGTACTGGTAAGCATCTTAACTGCGGTACGTGCTCCTCGTCGGCCTCTATCTCTGACCCTTGCGACATTTGCTTCGGGGTAACATCATCTAGAGTCGCAATTCGTGTCCTCACCATCTGTGAGAAAATGGAACGATAATTTCAATCTTCAAGATCAATGAACTCGCACGATAGGAATGAAGGAAGTGAAAATGTCCTATTAGTTCCGTAGCCTCTCGAAGATAAGTACAGACGTCTCCGTACTGATCCGCAAGACTCTACTAAACTCGCTTATGACTCGTAGCACCTATGAACCTAGAGCTCTGATACCAACTTGTCATAACCCAATTTTCACTCCGCTGAGTATCGTGACGGAACCTAGTCTTAAGGACTAGGTAAGCCTAACATTTAGTAATCATAAATAAAATATTGAAACTTTTGAATGCTTCTCGATAAAAAAATCTCTATACATCACATATCATCCCAAAACCCGGTAAGTACAAGTCATAAGCTTTAAGGAATCTACACTAACATCTCTAAATACCATTGTTCTGAATAAATACAACAATGTATGAATACTACTTGTAAGAAGGTGACTTCAAAACCGTGAACGCGGAAGCGGTTTTACCTCGAGTCTCCACATTAACAATCGCGCTGCTAGCTATATATCAACTGCTATGCAAAAACCTGGGATCTGCACACAAAAATATGCAGAAAAGTAGCATGAACACACCACAGCGGTGCCCAGTAATTATATAGACTAACCTCGGTGGAGTAGTGACGAGGACTAGTCAAGACACCCACTGGTCTAATAAATTAAACAGACATACGTATAGGAATGATATGACATGACACATGTCTCATGGTTACACCATATAATTATCAACATAACAAGTACAAAGCGGAAGGAAGATACAACAAATAACAATGAACATCGTAATATTACACAGAAGAAAGGACGGGGGTGCAAATCAAAAGCGAAAACCACAACACACTAAAAACAATAGTAACTCAGCACTGCAATGATTCCCCCCTCAAGCCTTAGTCAACAACTCCTACAATTTGGTCAATTCTCCGAGTGAAACCTTTAAATCGTAAGTTTATATTGAAAGCTTTTTTAAAATGTGATCATTTCATTTTGAGTAAAGTCTCCTTCGAAATACACTTCCTCCAACGATATATAATTATATTGTACAGAACGAAAACCTCAAACACACATTCCTTTCAATATAAGCTTTTCAAATGTACCTTTCTAGTAGATGTTTTCCAAACATAGCTTCTTTCAAATAAATGCTTTGCAAACTTACTTTTGGAAAATAATAACCTTGCAAACATAGTTTCCTTCAAGGTAAATGCCTTTAAACTTTACTTTTCAATAATTGTCTTTCAGACGTAGTTTCCAATAGAACAAGTGCACGACATCACCCTTCGTGCTTTTACTCTCGTCCTCCCCATATAAATCGACCGATATGACACGTAAATTAAGAAAATTAAATAAGTAAAACACATGGACATGGAACCAACAATGAGATAAAGGTCAAGTACATGACAATAATAACAAGTCACACCAAATATATAAATACAACAATAACAGCTCAAAGTACGGGCACACGTATACACGGGGAAACAAATATCACATCATAATGCATGTCCCTCATCCTCACCTGCACGAAAACACCCTTCGTGCCATGAACTCACTCACAATATTACGCACGACATCACCCTTCGTGCTTTTATTCTCAATAATATGGCACGACATCACCCTTCGTGCTTTTAATTTCAATAATATGGCAAGACATCAACCTTCATGCTTTACACTCTTTCCTCACATGATAATAAATATAAATAATGGCACGACATCACCCTCCGTGCTTTACACTCTTTCCTCACATGATAATGCATATAAAATGTCACGGAATCACCCTTCGTGCTTTACACTCTTTCTCACCCAAACAAATGAAATGATAGTATTCAGACAAGGGAATCAACAACATAAACAATCATGAAATCATACTTTCCCGGCAAGGGAGTCAACAATGGAAACAACATCATCAACAACATGAACAATAATAGAAACCATACTTTCCCGGCAAGGGAGTCAACAATGGAAACAACATCATCAACAACATGAACAATAATAGAAACCATACTTTCCCGGCAAGGGAGTCAACAATTGAAACAATATCATCAATAACATAAACAATAATAGAACCCATACTATCCCGGCAAGGGAGTCAACAATGGAAACAATATCATCCCGGCAAGAAAAACAACTATAACCAATCTCACTTAAACAATTAGCTTCACAGAATAAACTCAGTTTGAACAATTCTCAGTAATAGGCAACACCAAGGAAATACCATCAACACGGATGATTATAACCTAAACCTAAGTAGAACATAAGGGAAAATCATATAATTCACAATGTACGACTCACGGGCATGCTTGAACCTACGTATAGATATTCAATTTTATGTTAAACAATTATAGGGCGAGATTATACTAGTTCTAGTCAAATAGGCAGTTTATGAAGGAAGATAAGGCACAACGGTAGGAAAGGTAAAGTCTTCATTTAAGTCAATTAAGATCAAATAAGAAACAAGGAACACTAAGCAAGTAATTTCTAATCTGAACAGGAATAAATGAAACTAGCAATCAGGAAATCAAATGTTACAATTACAACTTCATACACGGGGAATATAAGGACCTACGAATCCTAAAAGTCCAACCTATTTTCAAATAAGTCCGAGTACGCACTCGTCACCTCGCGTAGACGGTCTACAATCAACATAGAAAACTCAATCCTAAGGGATAGTTCCCCCAAACAAGGTTAGGCAAGATATTTACCTCGAAGACGACAAGCCGGTACTCCAAAATGAACTTCTCGGGTGAAAAGACCTTCGAGCCGGTACTCAAAAATGAACTTCTCGGGTGAAAAGACCTTCGGACGGCTCAAAATCAACTAAAGCAACTTCAAAGTACACATAAAACGGATAAGGAACTATTCCGAATGATAAAGTTTCAATCTTTACAAAATTATAAAAATCGACCCCTGGGCTTACACCTCGGAAGCCGACAAAATTTACAAAAACCGAATACCCATTCTAGTACGAGTTCAACCATACAAATTTTATCAAATTCTGATACCATTCGGTCCCTCAAATCATGATTTTTCAATTTAGAAGTTTTCTTTCAAAACCCACTTCTTTCTCAACTAAAACTACAATTTAAATGATAAAATCAAGAATAAATTCATGGAATATATTTAATTCTAAAGGAAGAACACTTACCCATTCAATTTGTGTGAAAAACTCTCAAAGAATCGCCAAGAACCGAGCTCTAGAAGTCAAAATATGATAAAATGGTGAAACCCTCGGTTTTGAAAACTTATATTCTTTCCAGGCATTTTGTGCATCGCGAACGCGAAGAAATGGATGCATTCACGAAGAAGGAAAGTTGAAGCTTCCCAGTTGAACTATGTGAACGCGACACTGTGTATGCGAACACGGAGAAGAGGAACAGGAACACTACGCGAACGGAGGGGCTCTTATGCGATCGCGAAGAAGAAGAAAAGTCCACTGCCCCATCCCTATTTTCTACTGTTCGAAGAAGTGGGTGCGATCGCGAAGAGTGAAGCCTACAAAGCTATCCGATCGCGAAGCAGTCTATGCGATGGCGATTAAGAAAAACTAGGCTGGTCAACATTACACTATGCGATCGCGGATGTGTCTATGCGATCGCATAGAAGAAAACACCAAATAGCAGAACAACAGGGAAAAATGAGGGAAAATTGACCAGAAGCCTATCTGAAACACACCCGAGGCCCCTGGGACCTCATCTAAACACTCAAACAAGTCACATAACCTAACACGGACTCGCTCGAGGTTTCAAATCACATAAAACAACACCAAACGATGAATCAAACCAAAAATCAAACTTATGAAATTTCAAAACCTCGAATATCAAAACTCGTGTCGAAACCTATCAATTCAATCCGGAATGACGTGAAATTTTGGAGACAAGTCACAAGAAACACAACGGACCTACTGACAGACACTCCCGAAATTCCATTCCAAGCCTGATATCAAAATTTCACCTATCGACCGGAATCGCCGAAATTCCAACTTTCGCCAAATTGCCTCAAATTACCCTACGGACCTCCAAAACCAATTCCGGACGCGTTCCTAAATCCGAAATCACCATACGAAGTTGTTGGCATTCACCAAAACTTATTCCGAGGTCGCTTACACAAAAGTCAAACCTCCGGTCAACTTCCATCATTCAAGCTTCAAATATTGAGATTTTTCTCCCAATTCGACCCCGGATCATCCGGTAATTGAATCCAACCACACACGCAGGTCGATATACACAATATGGAGATATCCAAGACCTTACGCCACCAAACGGAGCTTAAATTATCAAAACGACCGGTCGGGTTGTTATAGTAGCAAGCCATATGTGCTATAAAATTGGATATCTTCGTTGGAGACATGCAATTAAGTGCATGGATACATGTCATTGATGCAAAGACTTCATGCTGCGTCTTGCTTGGAAGAGTTTGGTTACATGAGAATAGAGTAGTTCCATCTTGTCACAACCCAGAATCCCAATCAATCGGGGTTGTGATGGCACCTAACACTTCTTGTTAGGCAAGCCAATACACAACAGAATGTTCAAAAGAACTACAATTAACGACTAGCATCAATATAATAATAGAGTGTAAAAGAAGCTCAAAAGTACACATGATAAGTCTAACATTAATGCTAACATTCAACCATCCCAAGACACGGAGTCACAAGTACATGAGCTTCTAGAGTTTATTGAATACATTATTTTAAAGAAGTACAATACTACTCGAAAAGTAGAAACAATATAATAGAAATAGGAAGATGACTCTAAGGCCTGTGAACAAAATGAAACTATACCTGGAATCACCTGACTGGTATTCGCTAAGCACCTCTTGGGACTCAACTAGTACCAATGTTTGTATTTGCACAAGAAGTACAGAAGTGTAGTATGATTATAATCGACCCAATGTACTTCGTAAGTATCGAGCGTAACCTCCACAAGACTAAGACAAGACACCTACAATAAACATGTGCAGTTATATATCAAGAAGTAAAGAAATAAAAGGTAAAATGTCAAGTATAACAATGGGATAATAACAAGTAAAAGGGATAACAAGTACACAAGTAAAGTGGCATAAAATGGGAAAATAAAGTAAAGTGTCACTAGGTAAGTCTCAACTCGTAGTTTTACGACAACTCAAAAAAACTTTTCAAAAGTAAATAACGAGGCCTCAAGGGCAAGTCTACATTCTGAATATCAAAGTAAAGAGCAATGAAATCAACAAAACGGAACCACATCACCCTTCATGTTTTTACTCCCATCCTCACATCATAATATAATAGCAAGCACAAAAATACCCTTCGTGCATATCATCACTTTCACTCAAGCACAGAAACACCCTTCGTGCAATGATATCAATCTATGAATACTGAAACACCTTTCATGCACAATCACTCTTCCACACAAGAACGACAACACCTTTCGTGCATTTCACTCTTTCTCACCAAGCATCACATACAATGCAATACCAAGCAAGGTGGAAGCATATTCAACATCAATGATAGTATCTAAACACAACTCGCCATATGAGAATTTACCAACTATTTAGTACCAACAGTCAGTCAATAATTCAACAATCTCAATGCCCAATATCTCAATAATCTCAACATAGGAAATATCATGAATACGAAAAATTAAAGGATTTCCTTTTGGAACAGAATCATGAATTCTCGCAGTAGCTCAGACTTGCCCTGGGAAATTCTGAATATATTTGCCTTTCTGGCATGGACCTTTCTCGCTCCAGCATGATCTTTTATAAATGAATCTGCAAGCATCTCAAAAGAATCGATTGAATGCTCAGGTAAGAGGGAATACCATGCAAGGTCACCCTTCGTGAGGGTTTCGCCAAACTTTTTCAACAAAATCGACTCGATCTCATGTTGAGCCAAGTTGTCTTCTTTTACTGCCATGGTGTAGGTAGTGATGTGCCCCTGCGGATCCGAAGTCTAATCATACTTCATTATATCTAGAATTTTGAACCTTTTCGGGATCAATTATGGTGCCACACTTGGTTTGAACGGCAACTGCATGTACATTTTGGAACCTGGACCCTTAAACACCGGCGGCGCTCCCGAAATCTGATCCATCTTATCATGAAACTCCTTCTCATTCTGATCCATTCGTTCATTCATCTCTCTCATGAATCTCATGAGCTCGGTTTTGAAAAGATCATTCAAGTTATTGTTACTAGACCCACTACCGATTCCCCTAGCTCTTTCGAAATCGACCTAATCCTTCGGAGTATTGTTATCGGCCCTTTGTGCCGTCTGATTTGCTGAAGCTTTGGGATGAATCAGGGCCCTTCCATCATTTTCGGAAGCACCCAACAATGCATGCTTCAATTCTATGATCACACGATCTTGCCTTCAAAGGTGGTCCATGATTTCTCTTTGTTGCTCTCTCAAGAGTTTAACCGTTTTTGCAACGTGTTCGTCTTCCCCATCATCAGGAGTTGGGACCTGCACATGTCGAGGATATTGTCCTTCACGAACTGGGGTTGTCTCATCCCCTTCGTTGTGGGTTTCACTGATGGAATCATCACGCTGAGACACCTCTTCCCGTTCATCGTGTGCTCCAACGTTGTGAACGTTCTTGACATAATTGGTTTTGATATCTAACTTTTACTTAAGAAAAACCCAAAATTCTTTAGTAACAAATGAACGGATCAAAGCAATTACGCAGCTATCTATGCCACCACGGTGGGCGCCAAACTGATTGGCCGTAAAACCGTACAGTTGAATTTATAGTGTGGTTTATAGACAAGCGAATCGATTTGATCCAAAAATGATAAAGAAATAAGAACAAATAACTTCCGAACTCGGTCTTTCCGAGAGCTAAAACAAAGACACCGGTATAGCGATGATAAAACTATTTAGATTGAGTGTAATATAGTAGAATAAAGCTTTGTGTGCAGAATCTTTTCATATCTCCCTACAAGGGTTGTCAATCCTGATATTTATAACTTTACTTAGGGAGACAAGATCCTAAAATCAAGCTCCTCTTGAATGAGAATAAAATCGTCAGTAATGGATGCATAACGGCTGGCTTTGAGTACAGATACTTGGTAACGGCAGCTCATTAAATGTTATCTGATGTCAATCTTTTGAATCTTTACCATCTGTCGTGCTTCATTCAGGATCCATCCTGTACCGATTACGCACTTCGTACCCAGTGCCAATTATTTGGCGACTCAACTTTTGTCTGTCATCGGTTCCACATGTCACCTCGTCATTTAACCACTTGTTATCAACCAATATCACCACAGACAGTAATATTAGTAGAAGTTTAGAGGTCCACGGTTTGAATTATTACAAGTTCAATTGAACTTGTCATTTTAAGACCATCTTTCAGTGCTCAAACTATTAGTAAAGGTCGGATAATTTATGATAGTTGTTTGGTAGGAGGCCGAACAAACATTGAAAGACAAGCTAGCTTAGACTTCGCTATGAAGTTCTCAAAGAAATGTTTTAGCAGCGTCAGTGGAAGATTCAGGCCGTGGGTCTCCAGTTTTTTGAGAACAGTAGCTCAAATTTCTGACTCATCTTGTTATGTAGTTCAAGGGACAAAATCTGAACTTGATCAAAATACGGACAAAATTAAAATAGCAACCTCAAAAGAGTCATTTATGAAAATACGCCAAAATATTACCAATTCCATAAATTAGGATTGCCCATTAGCCCAGTATCGACAAAACACAGAAATTGCAGGGGCATTTGCATCTATACTCGCTTTTTGGGTCACGTTTTAACTTATATCCGTTTTACAAAAAACAATTGCAAGTGTACCCACTTTTGGCATGAACTTCAGGTATATGGGCCTGAAGTAGCAAAGGCAATCACACGAACTTCAGCATTCTAGGAGACGGGCCTGAAGTTGTTTGTAATTGCTGAACTTAAGCATTCTATTAGCTGAAGTTTTGTTCTCTATTTGTTGTACTTAAACATGTTTTAGCTGAAGTTTTGTCCTAGATTCAATAGTTTTGTCGTAAAACTTTTTCAAAAACTTTAGCAGAAGATGCTGAAGTTATTTAGTTCATTCGTAAAAACTTCAGCACTAAATAAGCTGATGTTTTGTCCTGGATTCATTAATTTTGTCATAAAGCTTTTCAAAAACTTCAGCAGAAGCTGCTGAAGTTATTTAGTTCATTTGTAAAAACTTTAGCATTAAATAAGCTGAAGTTTTGTCCTGGATTCATTAGTTTTGTCATAGCTTTTTCAAAAACTTCAGCAGAAGATGCTGAAGTTATTTAGTTCTTTTATAAAAACTTCAGCGCTAAATAAACTGAAGTTTAGTTTTGTCATAAAGCTTTTTCAAAAACTTCAGCAGAAGATGCTGAAGTTATTTAGTTTATTTGTAAAAATTTCAGCACCAAATAAGCTGAAGTTTTGCACAGTAGCCGAAAGAATGAGCGCCTGAAGTTGTAAAACTTAGGGTATAAGTTAAATAATTTTAAAAATATGGGTATAAGCTAAATAAGGGTAACCAAATAAGACGCCCCATACAATTTTTACCGCAAAAACTGAAACACCAGCCCACATGAGCTGGATATGCAATACTAAAAGGAAGCCCACATTAGGCCAAGACCTTTAACCTAGCACCCTCTATAAAACCTCATTTTCCTCTTACTCCTCTAGCAGTAGGTTATTCCCCATAGTTATTTGCTTTTTTGTTCTCAAGAAAGGGTAGAGTTGTTGGCTGTCAGAATGGTCAAACCTGGATGTTATCTCAATTGTTAGCGTGCCTAAACTGGGCAAAACATCTCTGCCCGTAAATATATTCTGATATGAGATGAGAATATATTTGTTGGGTGTTTTGCCTATTCCAGGCATACTGACATCTAGTTTTGATGATCCTCTGATTAGTTGTTTTCCAATTGTGCAGCACATGGTCCATTACAAGATCATTGTCTTGCGGTCTTGCCTGTGATTAATTCCATATCTCAAGTGACTGATGCATCACAACCTTTTTATCTTTTATCAATGGTTAAGATTTATCTGTTGATCTGATGCTGATTTAACAACAATTATACAGTAAGAACCGTTTGCTGTTTAATATGAATAAGCTGATGCTTCCATTTTACAGAAAAATCCTCATTCTTGTTTCAAGTTGAGGTGGTGTTTATATTCTAGCTGATTTCAATTACCTAGTTGGATTTATCTTTTGTCAAATGATATTCACATATGACACTAACTTATTGCAAGTTACATAATGTTTATTGTTAATAACCAATAAATAGTAAGACAGTTATAGATCCATAAGTGCCAATAAGCTTTTGTCAGTATATTCCAACTCTCTGCGTCATGGCCCATATCAGACTTTCTACCCAAATAAGTGTGTGATAGGGGAGGCAAAATTGACCCAAAGTCCATGTAACCCGCCCAAGTATTAATGGGTTTGGGCTAGAGTGATTTTGTTGATGGGCTGATTCAGGCTATGCCATAAGTAACCCATGAAAAATAACTTGTCCAAATTGACCCATGATAATGCCCAATTATGACCGATGTGAGTGCCTAAGATTCTCTCTTAAGCTGGACATATGTGAACCTCCACCATTGCTTAATTATATAAGAAAAATTCTCGTTCTTATACCATATAAAAAACTTTATTACCAAAAATGTTCATGGTTTGAAAATTACTCTTCCTGTTAATAGTTTTTCTACAAAAAAATACAATTCATTAAATACCGAATAATAATAGTTGTATTCTTCCTATTTAGGCGCGCTAAAATTATGGAAGTAAATATTCTAATTGATATTTTGAAACAGAAATCATGCATTAAACATTATCATCAGTTTCAAATCAAATTTTAGTGACTCTGTTCTGGCGAAACTCTGTGTTTCGACATTTTTTCTTAATCCACAAATCAAAAAACGACTAAATCTTCAACAATTCTTCTGCAACAAAACGCAATCATGTCTAAAATTCCAATTATGCTACAATTGAATCGGAATTGGGAAAGCTATGGGAGATTTAGAGAATTTCAGGTCGATGGCATTGGAGTCGATGTGGATGTGAGTTATAGTATATTGATTTCTACAATAGCAGAGCAATTGATGATTGATACTTCCGAAAAATTATAGAAATCAAATACATTGTGAACTAGCATTGTCCTTCAATGGAAATTAGGAACGATATGGGTGTTCGTGTATATATGGAGACAAAAAAGAAAAAGAAAACTTAGGAGCATATCCTCTATGTATAATTGTTCGCGATTTTAATATGGAATTGAGTATCACCAATAAGAACACAATTGCAGGTTTGTTCTGTTACAAATTCTATCAAATTATGATTTTATATTAATATCTACAAAATATCTACATTTATCTACAAATAAACTATATATATATATATATATA
>MDKH01115265.1:0-34065 GCA_005239495.1 Nicotiana undulata
AAGCTGGTTTGAATACCATCGCAATTGCGGACATTTGGTCGCACCTGCGGTTCCGCAGGTGCGAGTTTGTGTGCCTGAGCCAGCTTCGTAGGGGCGAAAATTCCTCACAGGCACAAGGTCGCTCTTGCGTCCTAAAGTCCGCAGGTGCGGAATCACTGAAGCCTTTATGCACATTTTCACCGCTATTTGTCCAACTTTCAGTCCAATTCAACACCAACCTTCATAACATCATTTCCCTGAAAATTGAGCAATTATACACTAACAACGACCTCAAATTATCATTTAACAATACAAAATCTAATGAGAAAAGGCTAAAATGAGTGGTAAAATCACCACTCATCAATGGTTAACAAGAGAAGGTAATGAGGACAACAAGTTCTAAACAATCCAGATCAATTGAGCAAAGTAATAGTGGGTAAAATCATGATGATGCATATGATGATCAAAGTGAAGAGGTTCAATACGTCAATAATTACCAAGGTCAATGGAGAAATGCTCCAAATCAACAACATTGGAGATCACAAGGAAATCAATAGAATTGGAATAGTGGCAACAACAACAACAAAGACAATTGGGGGAACAAAAACAATCAAAATTAGGGTAATCAAGGAAATCAAGGCAATTGGGGAGGAAATAACCAAGGCAATTGGGGTGGTAACAATCAAAGTAATTGGGGAGGCAATAACAATCAAGGGGGTTGGAAAAACAATAATCAAGGAACTCAGGGGTCGGGCTTTCAAAGGCCCTTGATGTATCAACAACCAAACAACCCACCTCCATATCCGTCACAAGGTCCTAGTTCTTCCAGCAATGAGATGGGATAGATTGAAAACATGTTCAAGCAAATGATGGAGAAAAATGCTGACTCTGATGCCCAATTAGCCTCTCACAACACTTCTATCCGCAAATTGAAAGTCCAACTTGGCCGAATTTCTCAAGCTTTGAATACTCTCTGTAAGGGGGCACTACTAAGTGATACAGTGGTGAACCCGAAGGGTGGGAACAATACGAGACATGCTATGGCGGTGACTACAAAAAGTGGTAGAGGTGGAGTTGCTAGTACTTCAAACTCAAGAAAGAATGTGAATGATGATGATGTGTTGGTTCAAGATGATGATGAGCCAAGAAATGATGTGCAAGAAAATGATGAGGCGAGGATAGACATTGATGAAAATGTGGAGGAGACACAAGATGATGTGAACCCGTCTAGGGAACATGTGATAGACATACCAGATCCGGTAGTGCCCAAAGCCAAGGCTCCTTTGCCAATGCCTCCTTCACCATATCCTCAACGACTCGCAAAGCAAAACAATGAGAACCCATTCAAGAAATTCATTAATATAATGAAAAGTTTGTCCATAAATGTGCCATTGATTGAATTCTTAGAACAAATGCCGGGATATTCTAAGTTCATGAAAGACTTGGTATCAAAGAAGATATCAACGAACTGTGAAACGATCAAAATGACATATCAAGTGAGTGCCATTGTGCATTCCATGTCTCCAAAGTTAGAAGACCCCGGTGCCTTTACAATCCCATGACTATTGGTAGTACCGATTTTGCCAAAGCTTTATGCGACTTAGGGGAAAACATTAACTTGATGCCCTATTCTGTGTTCATGACATTGGGGATTGGGCAACCAAGACCCACATCCATGAGATTGCAAATGGCGGACTGGACAATGAAGAAACCATTGGGTATAATTGATGATGTGCTAGTTCAGGTCGACAAGTTCATACTTCTCACAGATTTTGTGATACTTGTTTGTGAGGTTGACTATGAGGTGCCAATAATTTTGGGGAGACCTTTACTAGCTACAAGGAAGGCCTTAGTTGATGCATAATCTGGGGAGCTCACCTTCCGGGTGGGCGATGAAAAAGTTGTGTTCCATGTTTGTAAGTCAATGAGGCAGCCTAATAGCAAAGAAATGTGTTCGTCCGTGGATCTTATGACCGAAGAAATTGTTGATGACATAAATGTTGTGATTAATGTTGAAGACCCATTGGAAGCTGTGTTATTGAATCATGTCGAGGATGAGAAGGAAAGCTTGGTAGAATGTGTCAATGCTTTGCAAGGAATGAGATCATATACATATGGGCCTCAAAAACTTTCCTTGGACCTTGAGAACTGGAAGACTCCACAAACAAAGCCCTCAATCGAGGAGCCGCCCACATTGGAGTTGAAGTCCTTGCCTTCACACCTTAGGTATGAGTTCTTAGGACTTTGTTCCACATTACATGTTATTCTTTCCTCGTGCTTAACTAACGTGCAGGTAGATTCCACCCTTGCAGTTCTTCAAAGGAGGAAGAAGGCAATAGGTTGGACATTGACGGATATTCGGGGTATAAGCCCCGCGTTTTGCATGCACAAAATCATATTGGAGGAGGATGCCAAACCCTCCGTGGAACATCAAAGAAAGTTGAATGAGGCCATGCAAGAGGTAGTCAAGAAAGATATCATCAGGTGGTTGGAGTCTACCCCATTTCTGTAAGGTCATGTAATTCACCGGTACTATGTGTACCAAAGGGGGGCATGATTGTGATTACAAATGAAAAAAATGAATTGATCCCCACAAGAACTGTCAGCGCTTAGAGAGTATGCATGGATTATATAAAGCTGAACAAAGTGACTCGTAAAGATAATTTTTTGCTTCTATTTCTTGATCAGATGCTGGATAGGCTAGCCGGACGTGCTTATTATTGCTTCTTGGATGGGTATTCCGGATATAACAAGATTCTTATTGCACCTGAAGACCAAGAGAATACCACCTTCACTTGTACGTATGGAACATTCGCATTCTCGCAGATGCCTTTCAGTTTATGTAATGCACCGACTACTTTTTAGCGGTGTATGATGGAAATATTCACTCACATGGTGGAGGACCTCCTCGAGGTTTTCATGGATATTTCTGTATTGTGGGGGATTATTTTGAAGAGTGTTTGGATAATCTTGATAAGGTATAGGCACGTTGTGAAGAGACCAACTTGGTGCTTAATTGGGAGAAGTGCCATGTTATGGTCGAGGAGGGCATTGTCCTCGGCCATAAGATCTCCAAGAATGGTATTGAAGTGGATAAAGCAAAAATTGAAGTGATATCAAAACGCCCACATCCTACTTCTATCAAAGGAGTGAGGATATTTCTAGGTCACACTCGGTTTTACCGCCGGTTCATCAAGGATTTCTCAAAGGTAGTGAACCCCTTGTGCAAGTTGTTGGAAAAGGATGCCAAATTTGTGTTCAATGATGATTGTATGAAAGCATTTGAGCTACTCAAGTATAGGTTGACTACCACTCCCGTCATTACCACACCAAATTGGAGCTTACCATTTGAGCTCATGTTCGATGCTAGCGACATGGCGGTAGGAGTGGTATTGGGGAAAAGAATCAACAAGATATTCCATCCGATCTACTATGCTAGTACGGCCGTGAACGATGCCCAAGACAACTATATGGTGATCGAGAAAGAACTCTTAGCCATTGTCTTTGCTATGGAAAAGTTCCGCCGTACCTCATGGGTACCAAAGTGATTGTTCACACCGATCACGCGGCACTTCGTTATTTGATAAATAAAAAGGACTCTAAGGCTAGGTTGATGCGGTGGGTACTTCTTCTACAAGAATTTGATCTTGAAATCATAGACCGTAAAGGGAGTGAGAATCAAGTGGCGGACCACTTGTCCCGATTGGAGGAGGAGGGTTGAGATCAATGATTCGTTTCTGGATGAACAACTCCTTTCCATGTCTTTGACCGGGATGCCTTGGTTTGCCGATGTGGACAACTATCTTGTGAGTGGCATTTTCCCAAATGAGTTCTCTTCAAACCAAAGGAAGAAGCTCAAATGGAACTGCTTGGATTATTATTGGGACGAGCCATATCTTTTCAAAATTTGCATTGATGGTGTTATCCGGAGATGTGTCCTAGAAGAAGAGCAATTGGGTATTATTGAATATTTCCATTCTTCTCCCTATGGTGGTCACCATGGTGGAGCGAGAACTGCTACAAAGGTCCTAACCTGTGGATTCTATTGGCCTACCTTGTACAAAGATGCTAGCGAGCTCGTTAAGCGTTGTGATGATTGCCAAAGGGCCGATGTGATCTCCAATAAAAATGAGATGCCTCTCACCACCATCCTCGAGATTGATATTTTTGATGTGCGGGGCATCGACTTTATTGGTCCATTTGTGAGCATATATAGGAACACCTATATTCTTGTTGCTGTGGATTACGTGTCCAAATGAGTTGAAGTTGTGGCTTTGCCAAACAATGAAGCACGAAGTGTGGTAGCTTTCTTGAAGAAAAACATATTCACAAGGTTTGGCACCCCTAGGGCCATCATTCGTGATGGGGGTTTACATTTTTGCAACAAAGCCCTTGACACTTTACTCTCCAAGTATGGTGTCACTCATAAGGTGTCAACCCCCTATCACCCCCAGGCAAGTGGACAGGTTGAAGTCTCCAACAGGGAGATCAAGAGTATTCTATCCAAGACTGTCAATTCAAACCGGAGTGATTGGTCAAGGAAACTTGACGATGCTCTTTGGGCCTATAGAACAACTTAAAGACTCCAATTGGTATGTCTCCGTATCGGTTGGTGTTCGAGAAAGCATGTCACCTCCTGATGGAATTAGAGCACAAGTCCATGTGGGCGTTGAAGAAATTTAACCTTGAGTGGGATGTAGCTGCCAATCTTCGGGTGGAGAAATTGAATGAACTTGATGAGTTCCGTTTCCACGCTTACTCCAATTCGTCCTTGTAAAAGGACAATATGAAGTACCTACATGATAAGTATATCTGGAAAAAAGAATTTAAATAAGGTTACCTTGTTCTTCTACTCAACTCTCGGTTACGGATGTTTCCGATAAAGCTAAAATCAAAGTTGAGTGGTCCTTTTGAAGTGGTACATGCGACTCCTTTTGGTGCTCTAGATTTGAAAAATAAGAATGGTGAGATCTTTAGAGTCAATGGGCAAGAGTGAAGCACTTACTTGGTATGGTTGATGATGGCCACGTTGTGGCATTGATCCCTTTCAAATGAATGATGGTAACATGCGTCGTGCCGCGACGTTAAATCAGGTTCTTGGGAGGCAACCCATGTGTTTTTCTTTCTCTTGATTTTTTTTATATTAGGAATTATTTTGAACTAACTGGTTATGAAGTGTATGCAGGAAATGGGTGTGTAGTGCAGGAAATTGACAAGGAAATATTTGGCCAAATGGTGAAATTGTGCGGACCGCGCCAGAATTATTCGGACCGCACAAGCCCTTCGCAGCCGGAAAATTTTGTGTGCGGTCGTACAACTGGAATAGGGAAAATCCCAACTCTCTGAAGTTTTGGCCTGACAAAATGCCTTAAGGATTCGCGGCCGCGATCAAAATTTTGCGGACCACACAATTTGTGCGGCCGCAGCCATTTTTATGCGGACCGCGCCATTGAATCAGCTGCTGAGTTAGAAAAGGTAAAGAGTGTGGACCTCACCAAAATAGGGTAAGTCGATGGGATAACATGGTCAGAGTATAAATATTACTTTTTGAGACTATTCACACTTTACACACTCTGACCTCTCAAGCTAGGCTAAAGCACAGTGCACTCTTTCTTATATTCAATCTCATCACATATTCATCAAGTGTTGATTTCCTACTACATTTCATTACTGGTATGTTGATTTCAATGAGTTAATTTCATCTTTCTCTTTTCTTTTAGTTTCTCTTTTACTTTAGTTTTCTTTTTATCTAAGGTTAGATTCATGCCAAAAATTTCAAATTGATGCTTAATTCTTTCTTAGAAGTATGTGGGTAGTGTTTGAATGCATAATGGGGGATGGGGTTAGTAGCTTTTAGTGTTTAATTACCACAAATCATGACTAATTAGTGTAAACCCTAGTATTAATTTCACAATAGTGCCGCTCTGATTTGAATTTCGCGGCCGCAGACATTTTTGTGCGGTCCGCGCTAGGGTATGCGGCCGCATACAAAATTGTGCGGTCCGCGATACCCTAGGTTGAAGGCACTTGTCATTGTTAAGTTTGTGTAGCCACACTCAATTTTGTGCGGTCCATAAATCGATTATGCGGCCGCACTTAAAATTGTGTGGTCTGCAATGGGTTTTCGCGGTCGCACGCAAAATTGTGCGGTCCGTACTGAGGTACATTCAGAGAACCAGTTGTCTAAACTTGGGATCTCCGCGACCGTACTCAATTTTGTGTGGTCCGCTATGGGTATTATGCGGCCGTGCTCATTTTTGTGCGATCTGCGATGGGCAGTCTGCGACCGCACTCACTTTTGTGCGGTCCGCACTGCCATGTTCTGAGAAGAAGTTTCTTTCTTTTCAATTGTAATTCTGTAACACATGATGAACCCCAATTCTAACTGACTTTCACTACTTGTTGTAGACAATAGTGCGTTCACGTGGTAGAGGTGACACTTCCAAAGGGAGGGTAGAATCCTCCCGAGGCGGGGGTCAAGGAAAACCTAACTTGCCATTATCAGTCCAGAAGGTATTAAGCAAAAGACCACTCTCAGTAGACCACCTTCGGACACCTCAGTGACCAGTGAATACCTCCCATCTCGGGAAACTTCTGAGGGGGATTCTGTACAAGCACAATCGAGGGCACAATCACAACAATTCCCCGGTAAACTCCGCTTAGTAAATGAACCTACCTCCTCCTCTAGTTCTTCTGAAGGCTCAGAGGGAGGTAGTCATGCATCTGAACCATCTTCCCCACCTTCTACAACAACTGCCCCAATATATTTAGATTATGATGATGAGGTTCCGGATGATGGGAGAGGGGGACACAATTGTGGGAGGCCTAGCTAGATCAAGGAAGCCGGAGGTGTGGGTTGATAGATTTGTAAGTGAGAAGGCATATGCCAAGTTTCGAGAATGGTGGTCCTAAAGGTCGCTAACTCTTGAGCGACAATTCTTGACCAAAGACCTAAGTCAGCACAACCTGAATGTCCTAAAGCAATTTACGGAGAGAAAAGGATGGAAATGGTTCACTGACCGTCTGCAAGACGCCAATGAATACCTCGTCAAGGAAGTTTATGCAAATTTTTCCCACATCAAAAAGACTACCAAGGTGACGAAGTTCCGGAACTTGAAAATCCGGTTTGATGGCCACGCACTGAGCAAATATGTAGGGTTTGAGGAGGTTGAGGAAGTGCAATACCTGGAAAATCTAGCCTTGGATGATGCAGTTCGCCCATGGCTAGCTGAGATACTAGCTATTCCGGGGACAACACCTACATGGCTTACAGTTGGAGTACAAATAGTCTGAGCCACTCTTAACTTTGAAGCAAAAGGGTGGCAAACATTAGTGTGCAACTTCCTTGACGCATGCCAGCATAAAAATGTCCTTCCAGTCCCCCGGGCAGTATTAGTAGCCTCCATCATGGCAGGATATCCTATTAATGTAGGAAACTTGATGTCCTATAACATCTCAAGGGCGGTCCAGAAAGAAGAAAGATCGTATTTCTACCCCAACTTCCTCAGAGAGTATTTCCAAGATCAAGGGGTAGAGACGAGAGATTTTGATGTGGAGGTGAAGGTTAAAAAGCCTTTCTCCTAGTACAACCTCCAGGGAGCAGACAACCCTAAATTCAAGGGTAAAGCCACTACCTCCACTGGCCAGTCTGAAGAGCCAGGGGTAGTGGCCACTGGGTCAGTTGCCGAGCCCTCCACATCAGCCGATACTTCTACCGGAGCAGCTGCCATGCCTCCTCCATCCTCCGAACAATCTATCTCAGTGACGCTTTCAGTTCCCACATCTTCTACCTACCCTCAGACTACACTACGGGTTTCCCAGACACTATCCAGTCTCAACAATTAGATGCAGACAGCTACCACAAAGCTGACTGCCATATCCAGTGCAGTGGCAGCATAGTCATCAGCCCTAGTAGAGCTTCAGGTACCTCCATCAGTGGAGGACTCATTGAAGAAGATTCTGGACAACCGGAAGAAGATCCTGGAGAATCTTGATACACATGGGAAGATAATCAAGGATTTTGGGAAGCAGGTGAAGAAGATGCGAAAGACTCAGGCATCTAAGGAGTCGGTGGAGAAATTGAGCAAAGAGGTTGAGAATATTTCTTCTGCAGGAGATATTCCACTGGACTTTCTCATGGAGCAGACAGTCCCAGTAGCATATGCAGTAGATCCCGAGACATCAGAGGCAGTAGCCGGCCAGTCTGAGGAGCCCGCTGCCACTTCACACACTGCTGAGGAGCTGATTCAAATGCTCAACAAACCCGTAATCCCCCAGTCAGAGGATGTGGAGATTCAGTTAGAGGACATAGAGGGTGCTGATGACCCCATGCATGTTGAGGACCCCGTACATGTTGAGGACCCGATGTAGACAGAGACCACATAGGGAGTTTTCTCTACTCTCTACCCCTTTTCCCTAATCTTATTTGTTATTAGCATTGAGGACAATGTTGTTTTTCATTGGGGGGAGGGGGGCATCTTGATTTTGATACTTTGACATTTGGTATGTAATAACCATTACTCTATTTTTCTTTATCTTTATTTTCCTTTGTTATGTATATATTTTACCATTCGATGTATATATTTTACCATTAGATGTATATATTCATTCCCATTATAGGTATATTTGCTTTACTTCATTTTGTACATATTCAATTTACTTTCTGTAGTTTACTTCATAATTCTTTCGTTGTTTTTACTTAGTAGCATAGCTTCTTATTTACTTTAGTAGCTTCTTTTTAAGTTGTTAGCTTCTTTTTAAGTTGTTAGCTGAACAATAGGCCTTTGGTTTTCTTAATGCCACGGTTCTTTCCAAAAGTGGATTTTGTGTGAACGGGGTGGCTCTTCCCAACGATGGATGGCGTGACAACCTTCTTAAGGGATTGAGTTTGCTTTCTTTATGTTTTGGTATATATTGTAGTAATGAATAAAAGTGTCTCAAGCAGGCTTCACTTGGTACTAATATATTTACCTTCGACCTTATGGTTAGAAACAAGTTTGATTGGCAAAGAATAGTTCTGGTTGTGACCTTTAGACTCTTGTGTTGACTAAAACAATCATCGAGTGGTTTCTTTGAGCCATTTGTGATTTTCAATCTTAGCTAGGGTTGTTGTGGGACCTCGACTCTGTTCTCTTTAACAATCCAGCATCTTGAGAGGTGAGGTATTGAATTGCAAGTCCAAATTCTGTGCTAATAAGTTTAGAACTTGCCCTGAATGTTTGTTTAGGCGAAATTCTAAGTGTAGCTCGACTCGAGAAATTATTGTAGGCTTTCCTTGATCCAATTGAAACTTGAAAGCTTCCGCAACCTACCAATGTGATATCCCTGGTCAACCCCTTTGAGCCGAAGCCCTTTTTCATTCAATAGCCACGTTACAAGCCTTTATCCGTTTTATAATGACCCTCTCTTGCCACCCTATCTTTCCTTAGAATTCTTGCTATACAATTGGAAGAAGCATAAGTTTGGGGGATAGACGAGGAATTTGAAAGTGATAAAAGGTACAAAGAAGAAAAAGAAATGAAGAAAAGGAAAGGCAAAGGAAAAGGAAGAAAGGCCAAAAAGAAATATGTCAAAAAGAAAGTGAATAAGGTAGAAAGTTGAAGGGATTCACAGAAAGCAATGATGAAAGGCATGAAGTGACAAGAAAAGGAGAAAAAGATTGTCATGATCACGAAATGGTGGCATTGTGTCTCTCTATTTCCCCTAAGGAAGAAGAAAATGACTCAAAGAGTCAAGAAAGTATGATCCAAAATGAGAAAATGGAGTGCTTAAGGAAAGATGAAACCATCATATGCCGATAAGTCCTACCTTGATCAAAAAACCTTCAATACATTCCCGCAAAAGCCCTATTTGATTTCAAGTTGAGTGAGATTACATTAGTGGTGATTTATATAAGGGGCAAGCTTATGGTACTTAGAGTCGGACTTGTGGCATTCTTTTGAGAGAGATGAGCGTACTTCTTCACAATCCTCGTTTCGAGTGCTACATTCTAAAGTGATATTTGCTCATGGAGAGGAGAGAGGAGGAGTTTGGGTTCCACAATGACCTACGTAATAGAGCGAGCTTCCTTGATGAATTAAGTCAACTCTTGATGCTCTAGTGTCACATTAGAACTATGGTACTCAAAAAGTCATAACATGGTGTTGTTGATAATTCATTTGTGTTGAGGGTAATTGTTAGTCCCAATTGATGCATGATTGATTCACCTTAGGCCAGATGAAATATTCTTTTTTCTAGTGGAGGTGGGAATTACCTTATTTGCTCGAGGACAAGCAAAAGCTTAAGTTTGGGGCAGTTGATAGGTAGGGATTTAAACCTATTATTTGCTCTCTTCTACTTGTGTTTTAGGCCAAAAATGCTTGAAGGTATTCTCGGAAACTAATGAAATATGCTTGCTTGCAGGAATTGTTCAAAATGAGACAAAGGAATCAAAATCAACTCACAAAGGAGTCAAAAGTTGAACAAAAACCAAGACTGGGCAAAGAGGCCTGCAGTGCAAATCGCAAAAATATTGTGCGGCCACGATCAAAAGTATGCGTTCCGCAAGAGGGAGATTCAGAGAGTTGCAAGTTCTGGTTATATGATAAGTGCGGACATCACCGGAAATGTGCGGCCGCCATTAAAAATATGCGGACCGCGATGAATGAGATTCAGAGAGATGGTAACTTGAGCAAAAAAGAGGAGTTAGGACCACACCAAAATTGTGTGGCCGCAAGATGCCAAGCGTGGTCGCATACACAATTGTGCGGTCCGCGATGATGAAGAATCTGAGAGTTGATTTCAAGTCAAACTCAAGCAAGTGCGGACCACATCACTTTTATGCGGCTGCATAATCAGGAGTGCGGCGACACTTAAAATTATGCGGTCCGCGAAAGTCTAGCTCAAGCCAGAATTAACAGAGAAGAAAGCGAACCGCATAAGAATTGTGCGGCCGCGAAAGTAAGAGTGCGGCCCCACTCATAATTATGCGGTCTTACAACCTCCGCAGGAGCAATTTTGTCAGATATTTTCAGCTTAGTATAAATAGAACATTTTGTCATTTTTAGGTTATGTCATGTTTTGTATGAGCACCTAAGATGGCTGACTTTTCCGTTTTCGGAAATTTTGTACTAGACTCACTTCTTAACATTAGATTTTCATCCCATAATCTAATATTATGGATTTTATCTTCATTTCATATTTAATTTCTATTATTCGCATGAGTAGCGAAACCCATAGCTAGGGTTGTGACCCTAGTGTGGGTATTTAATGGGCATTTGATTTTGGGCTTGAATGTGAATGGGTTAGTGATATTTAGCCTAAATTTTTGTTAAAACTCAAGAATTAATGGTTGCAAATATTGATTCAAGCCTTTATGACTTAGTCTCTACTTGAGAAAGAGGGACTAAGTCTAGGAAAACTAGGCTAACAAGGACTTTGGGTGAACTCAAGAAATTGATAGCCCTAATTAAAGGGTTAAACCTAGAGATAGTAATACCCGACTTGAGTTAATATCACTTGATTTGCATGAATAACCATTTGGACTTGAGAAAGCCAAATTGGGCAAAATCACTCAAACTACCGAGAGGTATAAAGTGAGTACCCGGGTGTGAAGCTATATTACAATCCCAATTAATCAAGCTTTCCCTAGATTTTGCTACCCGTTAGATATCCACCTAGGTATATGTCACGACCCTAATCTCTTTTAAACGCTTGAAAAACAACAACAAAAATATTGTCCTTAGTTTCAATTATTGCAATCATTAGAGTGAAGATAGAAGTAGAAAACAAACCCAAACTTGTGTAAGTGTAATTAGAATCAAAGCTCGCATCTAGCTAGGATATAAACCTAATTCCAAACATTAACTCCATGTGGATTCGATCCTGGCCTTAGTTGGATTAAAACTGCATCGACCACCTCGCTACTCAATAATAGTGTAGGCTTGGACCCGATCACCTGACGAGCTGGCTGACCACGATAATAACTCTGAAGAGGAGGTTCTCTAATATGAGCTGGTGGTGCACTATAGGCTGGATGCAAAGAAGGAGGCACATAAAAACCACGACTCCCTGAAGCACTGTGGGATGCCTTAAGCGCAGAATGAAATGGTCTAAGAGGATGGCCTCTACCAAAAGTACCCCTGCCTCCAGATGATGCGCCGCTGAACCCACCGAAATGATGAGGTCTCTTATCTGGCCCCTTACCTCCCTGTACAAGAACCATCTCGACTCGTCTGGCCACATTGGCCGCATCCTGGAAAGAGATCTCGCTCCCAGTATCCTTATCCATCTACAATCTAATAGGCTGAGCAAGTCCCTCAATAAACCTCCCCACCCTCTCTCTCTCTCTCTATGGGAAGCAAAAGAATAGCATGGCGGGCCAAATCCACAAAACGACTCTCATACTGAGTAACAGTCATGTTGCCTTGCTGGAGATGCTCGAACTGATGACGGCGTTCCTCTCTCAAGGTGATAGGCAGAAACTTCTCTAAGAAGAGATGGGAGAACTGATCCCAAGTAAGAGCAGGCGGCGCAGCTGGCCTGGTCAACAAATAATCCCTTCACTATATCTTAGTGGAACTAGTCATCTGAAAAGCAGCAAAGTCAACCCCATTGGTCTCCAATATACCCATGTTCCAAAGAACCTCATGACAACTATCAAGATACTCTTGGGGATCCTCAGAAGTAGCACTACTGAAATGAACTGGAACGAGCTTGGTAAACCAATCCAATCTCCATAAAGCCTCAGAGGACATAGCTGACTCATCATCGGGTTGTGCCGCAGCAACCAGCTAAACTTCCCGACTGGATGAGTTGCTGGAGTTTGAAACTGGGGAGCCATCTGCTTCGGCGTGTGAGTAGCAAGAGTCTGGGCTCCTCCTCCAGCATGAGATATGACTGGTTCCATGGGGAATGCACCAGTCTGGGCCACACTCTCCATAAGTCCCACTAATCGGACCAAGGCATCCTGGAGCACTAGGTGGCAATAAACCCCTCTGGGACCTGAGTTGGTCCGACAGGAATAGCTTGAGTTGGAAACTCCTCATAAACTCTACCTGAGGCTCCAGAGCTGGGGCTACTGCTCGGGCTCTCGGTTGAGCCTTTCCCCTGCCATGGCCTCTGACACGGCCTCAGCCTCAACATCTGCCCCTCGTAGGAGCTGCTGTTGGAGGCTCTGGCTGCTGATCAGCGAAAGAAGAGGTACGTGTTCTCGCCATCTGCGAGAGAATAAGAATTGGAGAGTTCAATTAGTATTGAGATAACAAAATCGCACGACATAGTTGAATAAAAGTGAAATTTGTTCCTAGACTTCATAGCCTCTGGGAGATAAGTACATACGTCTCCATATCGATCCCCCAGACTCTACTAAGATTGTCCATGAATTTTGAGTCCTAAGAAACCTAGTGCTCTAATACCAACTTGTCATGACCCAAAATTCCCACCGTCGTGATCGTGATGGCGCCTAGCATCACACTTGCCAGTCAAGCCAACATTTGAGATTATTTAGCCATTTATATCTATTTTTAGTAATTATTAGTAAACAGACAGAAAATAAAGCGGAGTAACTGTAAAGATGCATAGATATATAAGTCATTTACATACTACTTCTACCCAAAATCTGGTGTCAAAAATCATGAACGTTCTATGATTTTTACAATCAATTGTCTGAAAGAAATTACAACTGTTTTGGAAAATATAGATAAACAATAAAGGAGATACGTAGAAGGGGACGCCAGGGCTTGCAGATGCCACCATGACTACTTTGGGTCTCCCAGCTGTGAACCTGAGCCAATCTCTCAATCAACCACAACCTGCTCCGAAATCTGCACAGGAAGTGCATAGTCCAGTATCAATAAAACCCCCATGTAATGGTAAGTGCCGAGCCTTACCTCGACGAAGGTGTGACGAGGCTACGGCGGCACACCCTCAATATATACTACAGACTATAAATAATAAAGCATAAAAAGAGAATAATATAATTTAAAAACAGTAAATTGCAGGAATAAATTCATAACTCCAGTGTTTTATCAATATCCAGCTATAACCAATCCTTAGGCGAAATGTAAAACAACCTAATAACTTACATAGTCAGAGAAAAATATATAAACACATATATTAATGCGGCGCGCATTCTGATTCAACCAGACAACACAAAATCCTCCTTTATTCCTCTGTAACAAATACAATAAAAGTAAATAATATAGATATGTATGTTGCGGTGCGCAACCAGATCCCACCATATATCAATATCAACATATTAGTTCACCCTTATTACTCCATATCAATTGACCCTTATTCCTCCTGTTGCGACGTGCAACCCGATCCCACCGAATGATCATATTCACCCTTATTACTCCTCATCAATCCTTCTTTATTCCTCCTCTTGCGGCGTGCAACCCGATCCCACCATATCATAATAAATTACACATAGTGTACAAAAGTTTCATAAATTTCACACAAGGCCCTTACCAACACTTAAAATTTGGAAAGAGGCAATCGAAAGCCGTATAATCAATAAAACTCTTATAAAATTAAGACTACTCAACGAGACCAAACCAGGATATCACAAAAAATGCCAACAAGAACAACTTAAGCCAATAAAGGGGGAAACAATAATCCTACGGGGTAGCAAATATCTTCAACAGGGAGCACATTATCTAACAGGTAACAATTAGGCATGGAATTACAATTAAATATGTAGCAAGTAAAGCAAGGAGGAAAACGATATAAGGAGAACAGAAGAACACAAGTAAATTGGCGGCGCATAGGTACTCGTCACCTCACGTATACGCTGCTCATATGATTTATCACATAACAAGTAAGGAAAAGGTTCCTAAACCCTCAAGTCAAGGTTAGACACAACACTTACCTTGCTCCAAATATCACTCAAAGTTCAATTACGGCCTTGCCTTTCAAATTAGCCTCGAGCCAACAATATCTAGAAAATTACCAACCAAACGATTTAATATAAGCCTTAGGAATCACCCACGATAACTAAAGGTTGAATTTAGGTCATTTTTAAAAGGTCAACAAAAGTCAACACCCGGGCTCGCTTGGTCCAAACCCGAAATTCGGACAAAAATTTGATTACCCATTCACCTCCGAGCCGGATATATAATTGGTTTAGGAATCCGACCTCAATTTGAGTACTAAATCCCTAAATTTTGAAATACCTAGTTTCTACCAAAAAACAAAATACCAATTCCACCATGAAAACCTTAGATTTTAGGTTGAAATCTTGTAAAATGAAGTGAAAGATCGTAAGAAACGAGTTAAGAATCACTTACCTATGATTTGGGGAACAAGTTGTCTTTGAAAATTCGCCTAGAGGGTTTCTTGTGTTTGGAAATTCTGAAAAATGAGAAAAAATCTGTCTAAGTCAAGACCTATCAGCTGCAGATGTCGCATTTGCGAAGCTCGCAAATGCGAGAGAAGTATCACAAATGCGAACTCCTCACATTTCTGCAGCCTTCGCAATTGCGAACCAACTACTCGCAAATGGAACAATCGACTTCCACAAATGCGCCTCTTTTCTCGCAAATGCAAGACTACCCAGCCCAACCCAGCCCATGCTCGCAAACGCGAACCTTCTTCGCAAATGCGAGATCTGTAGACCTGAACACACCAGCTATGTTTTCTAAGTTCTTTTCACTCTGTAGTCTATCCGAAACTCACCCGAGCCTTCGGGGCTCCAAACCAAACATGCACACAAGTCTAACAACATCATAAGAACTTGCTCGTGCGATCAAATTGCCAAAATAACACCTAGGACTACGAATTTAACACCAAAACATATGAAATTCTCAAGAACACTTTAATATTACCATTTTCTCAACTGGACGTCCGAATCACATCAAATCAGTTCGGTTTCTCACAAAATCTTACATACAAGGTATAAATATCATAACAGACCTCTATCGGGTTCCGAGACCAAAATACGGACACGATACCAACAAGATCAAACATTAACCAATTTCTTAAAACCATTATAATTCCAGTCTTTCAATTTTAATCAAAAATTCATTTCTCGAGTTAGGGACCTCAGAATTCGACTCCGGGCATATGCTTAGGTCCCATATTTTACTACGGACCCACCGGGACCGTCAAAATATAGGTCCGGGTCCGTTTACTCAAAATATTGACCGAAGTCAACTAAAATCAACTTTTAAGGCCAAAGTTATTATTTCTTCAATTTTCAACATAAAAGCTTTTCGGAAATCATGCCCGACTGCGCATGCAAATCGAGGAGGGTAAAAATGATATTTTAAAGTCTAAAGAGCGCAAAATTAAATTCTATAACATAAGATGACCTTTGGGTCATCACAATTGCTACATATTTTACTTTTATCTTTTGAAACATTTTTATACCATAAAAATTTGAGAAGTTCTAGTCGTGTTAACATTTAGTTTCAGCTTTCTTAATAACGTTCATTATAAGTAAAGGTTTGAAAGAAGACCCATTAAAAGGGATCGAGTATTCTGATGAATATGGTTGATGTCGTTGTCTTATTTGTTTTTATTTAGCAAAATTTTTGGAGTATAAATGACTTTATTTGGATCTCTATTTCTTTATCACAATTGGTATTTAGTAATTGTCTTATGCCACACATCTCTTGCTCTTCACCTTTGATTCAAACATAAACTGAGATCTAACATAAAGTTGGTGTGATATAAAAAGAAATACATTTCTTTCATTTTTCAGTAAATTATGTTTATGGGTTCAAATAAAAATGCATTTCAACTCAAATAATGAATGTCAGTCTTAAGTCTCTGTCGAAAATCCTTCATCCCTGTTAGTAAATATTTAAAAAAAAAAAGAAAAAAAAAGAGAGGTATTCTTGTAAGCTTAAATCACTTCTCTGTAAATTGTTAATTTGGTCAGTTATCTTGTCTTAAAAAAAAGTATAAAAGAGAGGAACTAGAATTACGTTATTTTTTTAAAGATAAGATTACCAACTGCCTTTGGCAGGTAAGTAATTTAAGTTGACTTATTGTATTGATATATGTGGTTAGAAGTATGTGAGAATTTCTTTTCTAAAAGCTAACGTCTTTCATGTGTAGAATATTATACTAGTGCTTTGAGTGAGTTCTGTTATGAAATTATTATATTGTGGATGTTTATTTATTACTCTGCTATAGATAGTTTTTTTGAAGAAGATTATTTATTTAGTACTCTGTTGAAGTTTATCTACAAGCTGCTGATGCAGACAGGTTGCAAGCAGCTCAATGAAATGATAGGCAGCAACTTTTTATTAAACAGGCAGGTTGCAAGCAGCTCATGCAGACAATTACAAGCAGCTGAAGAAAAGCCTTGCAACTGCTTCCTTTCTTCTATAAATAGAGGAGTTTTTATTTCATTATGTACATTAGTTTAAAAGTTCAATAATATATCAGTTTCTCTCTAAACTTGTCTTTAATTTATTTACTTTACAGTCGTTATTTTATAACAAGTTCATAATTAATGAATTGAAATAATACTAGGATAATTTTTGTTTGAAATAGTTTCAAGAATTCGATTAGTTTGCTGCTTTCCATTTTAGAGTCAAGAATCGGTTTCATGACTGTGATCGTTAAATGACTGTATTTTCAAATTATTGTCTTATTTATTTTTGCATTAATTGCTTACAAGTGTCATGACTGAATTGTTGCTCGCATTTATATATCGATTTTAACAAAAAGGTTTCACGAGGAGTATACTAATTAGGCCTAGACATATTTTTATGCCTCTTAGTAAAAAATAATCATAAGGGAGGAAGTGATGCGGGTTGCGAATTAATTCAAGAACATTGCAAGAAATAAAAAGAGTGCTAAAAATTACGAGGGGGAGAGATGAATCATGAACTAATTTAATGCTCACTGTAATATGCAAAAATAATAATATACAAATAAATGTCTCGGATCTAAAAGGAAAAATAAATGGAATACCCTGAATACGCTAGTATTCTTTAGGTTCGTGTTAACCAATCAATTATCTTGATTATGTACACGTCCGCGTGACATAGTTATGATTTCCCAAATTAAAGATAAAGTATAGGTTCACGCGACTTTCACAAAACAATTTTAAGAATAATAAAGTGTTAGTAATTATGTACACGCATGCGTCACATGATTTTTGACACACGAAACTAAGCGAATACTCGTACGCGTGATTCGTTTCAATAAAATTTAATAAATACAAATAATTAAGCAATTAAAAGCGGGGCAAAAGTGCATAAATTTCCCTAGAACATAAAATATCCAGAATTAGTTAAGCCAGGTATAATTATAAAGCGACCGTGCTAGAATCATGGAACTCGGGAGTGCCTCACACCTTTTCCCAGGTTAACAGAATTCCTTACTCGATCTTTTGTGTTTCACACACTTAAACAGAGTCAATTTCCTTGAATTGGGATTGTAAAATAAATGGTGACTTGGGACACCAAAAATAATTATTCCAAGTGGCGACTCTTAAAGAATAAAATAAATTAATCTCATTTCAATAATATCACTTAAATTGAAAAAACTCCTTTGTCCCTTTATTTTCATCCCCGAGAAAATGGAGGTGTGACACCCCAAGCACCAAAGGGCCAAGAAGCAACAGTTGGGTGTAATACTTCTGGTGGTTGATGTATGAAGTTAGCATGGAATTGACAAGCTTTACACCTTCGAGTGTAATCTAAACAATCTTTAACCATGGTTGGTCAATAATACTCCATTAGTTTTATATGGAAATAAAGTTTTGGCCCAGATTGATGCGCTCCACATACTCGAGAATGTGCTTCTTGCAAGGCTTGAAAGGATTCATTAGCCCCCAAATAACATAACAACACTCCATCAAATGATCGTCTGTACAGTGCATTTTTGTAATAAAGAAAGTGATGGGCTCTCCTTCGGAGATATCCTATAACAAAAGATAATTGATTAATGGTTATCGCCAATCCTCAATTTCAACCTCAAGAACGGCATCAAGATGCTCAAATTTGTTTTTCTTCTTCTTTGTAGTCATTTGGTTGAGGAACTACCCATCTTTGGAGAATGAGAACTTGTGTTTGTTCAGGAAAAGATAATGTAAAAGCTAAGGCTGCTAATGCGTCAACTCTCTTATTTTCCTTTCTTGGAATATGTTGGATAATTACCTCTCCAGGCCAACTTACCAATATCTGAGCATATTTGTGACATGGGACCAACTCTGGCTTCCTGACCTCACAGCTACCCAAAATTTGATTGATCACTAATTCAGAGTCTCCAAAAATATGTAGTTGCAATTGTTTGATATCCACAACCATTCAAGCCCAAGTATGAGCGCTTGATATTCAGCAACATTATTGGGACACCATTGTGTCAAAGTGAGAATATGGAAAAACTTCTCCTTGAGAAGTGATAAACACTATTCCAGTGCCAGCTCCTTCACAATGTGCAGTGCCATCAAAATACATCTTTCCCAAAGAGGTTGAATTTCTATGACCATTGCATCTTCATCAGGCAATTCATTAGACAACTCTCAATCGTCTAGAATCGGATGGTCAGCTAGGAAGTTTGCTAATGCTTGTCCTTTTACCGCCTTTTCAGGAAGATACACAATTTCAAATTATTGAAATTGGAGGTACCACCTCACTAATCGATCACTTAGGACAGATTTAGACATGACAAACTTGATATGCTATTGAGACGAGTCGCACAACTTGAGCTTGGACTTAATGCTTCAACTTCTGAATAGAGAAGAAAAGTTTCAAACATAACTTCTCAATAGGTGAATACTTGAGCTCATTTGGCATCATCATCCTACTCAAGTAATAAAGTGTATTTTCTTTGTCTTCATTGTTTCCTTGAGCCAGAAGCGCTCCTATTGACTTTTCCTGTGCTGAAATGTATAATATTAATGGTTTTCTAGGTATGAGGGCTGCCAATAGTGCAGGTTTCATTAGATAAGACTTTATTCTTTCAAAAGCATTTCTGCAAGCTTAGTCCCATTCAAAATGAACCCCTTTCTTCACGAGGCGACTAAATGGTTGGCATCTTCCAACCAGATTCGAATTTTTTTTTCTAAGATATGCCAACTTACCCTGTAAGCTTTTTAATTCATGAATATCCTTAGGCTCAAGAATTTTCAAGATAGAATCCACCTTAGCTTGATCAATTTCTATACCTCGGTGTCAAACAATAAAACCGAGGAACTTCCTAGAAGTAACTCCAAAGGTGCACTTCAATGGATTCATTATGAGTTGGTATCTCCGAAGTCGTTCAAATACCATCCTCAAATCTTGTAGGTGACCATCTCTCTTCCTTGACTTTACCACCAAGTCGTCAACATAACACTCCACGTTTTTGTGAAGCGTGTCGTCAAAAATGTTTTGCATGCCGCATTGATATGTAGCACCAACATTTTTTAAATTAAAAGGCATTACCTTGTAGGAGTATATACCCTTAGGGGTTCGAAAGAAGGTAAGTTTTTCATCCTTCGGTGCCATGCAAATTTGATTATATCCAGACGAACCATCCATGAAAGACATCGCCTCATATCTAGTCGTGGCATCAATCATGAGCTCCAGAATGGGAAGAGGAAATTCATCCTTTGGACAAGCATTATTTAGGTCACTAAAGTCAACACAAACCCGAATTTGACCATTTTTCTTTCTTACATGGACGATGATTGAAATCCATGTAGGATACTTAACTTCACGATGAAACTAGCCTCAATAAGCTTGTTAACTTCGATTTCAATCAAGGGAACCAGTTCGGGTCTGAAGTGACGTTATGCTTGCTTTACGGGACGATCACCTCGTTTCACAGCAAGATGATGAACAACCACCTTGGGGTCTAAACTTGGAATCTCTTGGTATCTCCAAGAAAATACGTCTTTGAACTCCTTAAGTAGCTAAATATATTTTCTCTCTTCATCATCAGCTAGAGAGGCACTTACATATATAGGCCTTGGATCTTCAACAACTCCGAGATTGACTTCTTTTAGTGCATCAACCATTGTATTTACCCCTTCTTCAAGCTCATGTGGTGTATCTTTAGCGTCTTCATCCTCTTGAGGATCACTATCACCGAAATATATATGATGACATAAATGAATATCAAGCCACTTTTCCTCAACTTCCATACGAGATGAAGGATTTTGTTTGTCATGAATTGTGATACGATATGATGACCCCACACTTTCTTCATCTTCCGCAATTTCATTAGTATGGACTATAGTATGAGCCTTTAATTTGAGGACCTCTCCGCACGAAACTAAAACTTTTGTCTCTCGCCTCATTCTAGAAGGAATCGATCTTGGACAGTCTGTGGTCAAAATCTCCTTTTTAGCGAAGATAGGTGATCCAATCCTTCTATTAATTCCATGACGCTTGTTTTACTTCTTCAATGGTCCCAACCTATCAAAGACTTAGGTCCTTAGTTTTGTAATTCTATCAAACACATAAGGCTTCTTATTAAGCGTCGTAGACACTTCTTTAGCAGTAATGTAGTTACAACTTGCCCTTTTAATGGAGATACGGGTTGGCGGGGTTGTTTGTAACCCAAACCTTCACGTGATTGCTTCAGTGGGCACCCTTTATCCATCATCATCTTTTTTAGTAGGGTTTGAAGCTTTGGGTGGGAGCTTTCCTAACTTGGATGGTTCGTTGCGATCATATCTGGATTTTGCTAACAATTTTTAGGCATTTGGGTCAAGCCCTCATCTGTGCGCTTTGCAAGAAGTGCTAAATTTAGAAGCAAATTGTGGTTTGATGATTTGACAAACCCTTTAAGAAACTTGGCAGACGACTTAATTGCATCAATTCGCTTGATAGGAAGGGTCAAGTCTCCTCACAAATTACCTTGTAGTTCAGAAGATGGATCATCAACCTTACTTTCCTTTGAGACATAGCGAAGAACAAGAGTCACTTTCTTACTTAAGGATGCCTCATTCATCTTGTTTCAATCATAAAAAACTTTATCCTTTTCAACTGTAACCTTTGCCTTTCTAGTTGTGACATCAACCTTTACGTCATCAACCTTAACCTTCTTTTAGACATAATTCTTTAAGTAGAATTTTGCATCAACAAAGTATGATTCAGCCTCGGTAGATGGCTTATCATGAGCAACTATTTCTTTTCGACCCCATCTTCGTAGTAATTCAAACATTGATGGTAGGTGGATGAAAATACTTTGTTCTCGTGTATCCACGACCTTCCTAACAAGATATTATATGAGGTCTTTGCATCGATCACGTGCATCCATGCGCTTGAACGCATATCTCCCATATTGATTTCTAATTTGATGGCCCCTATAACACTTTGCCCCCCTTGATTGAACCCTTGAATCATCAAATGACTTTCACATAGTTCATCCACCGGTATGACAAACTCTTTGACTATACGAATTGGAAGGATATTGACGCCAGATCCATCATCAATCAAAATTCTACTTATTTTCTCCTCATGCACAAATCCAATCATAAATAACGGGCGATTATGAAGTGTATAACCAAACAAAAGATCATCATTGGTAAATGGAAGTTGTGCATCACAACTGTCCACTTCTTCAGAGAGGTGCTCAGTAAGTTTTTCGGACAATGGAGGTGGAAACAATGATGGATCTTCCTTCTTTGTCTCTTCTTCATCTACCTTACAACATGAGGCCTTGATATCTTCACAAGAATCTTGCGTGCGTAACCAGCTTGGCAGAAATTCATACAATGTCACTGGACAACGTAGCCTTTGATAATGACTCTCCTCCATTTTTGTTTTCTTCCAATTCTTCTTTTATCATTTTCTTCTTAGGTATTTCCACCATTTTCCCCTAGCCAGTTTCTTACTTGACTCCCTTTGTGAACTTGTCTTACAACGTCTCCGCTGAGTCACAAGTATCTAACCTTCATCGTCGTCACGACCCAAATCCTAACTTAGGTCGCGATGGCGCCCAACAACGGGGTTAGGCAAGCCAATATGAATTACACTAGGTGTTACCCTTCCCATCTGATTAAACAAGTCAATATTTACCAGTTTAAGACAATTAAACATGATGATAGCTTGATATGAAAATAAAATCATACAATACATGGCCAAAATAAAGCATATGTATGAATATACAGCCCAAAACCCAAAATATACACTACGTGTGTGCCAGGAACTAGTGTCACGGGCAACTATCTGAGTATACAAGGATAATATACATACAAGTCCATAGTCTGAATGAAATAGACGGGAAAATGACAAAAGGAAACTTCAAGGTGCTGCTAGGGGGTCGCCAAGAAGAGCAGCTCACCGCGAAGTCTAATCACACAAATCCGTATCTAGCACCGACCTGATAATCAGAAGTACCAACCTCCGGACCTGTACAGTCAAGTGCAGAAGAAGAAGAAGTGCAGCATGAGTACATAAATAAATATGTACCCAGTGAGTATCCCGTCAAAACTCGAAGGAGTAGTGATGAGAGGCCGACTAGATACTCACTAAGGTCCAGCGATATAATATAAAAAGAGATATGGCTAAAGCAGTAGGCATGTGAAGCAGAAATCAACAAGTACATAAGCAAATAATGTAATCCAATTAACAACTGAAAATGAACTGCAAGTGCCAATCCTCCGTTTACACAATACCTGGAAATCCCACTATAAGTGACTTAGACTCAAGTGATAATACAATACCAGAACAAGACAACCGGCCGGACTCATAAGGGTGGTCATAAGGACTGAGGTCATAAGCTAACCCACGATCGCGAATCATACCTGCGACTCGCGTGCTGACTCATTAGTAATAAGCTGACCCACGATCGCGCATCCAGTCTGCGACTCATGTGCTGACTCGATAATGATAAGCTACCCACGATCGCGCATCATGCCTGCGACTCGTGTGTTGACTCAATAATAATAATGTATAAGCTGACCTACGATCGCGCCTCCAGTCTGCGACTCGTGTGCTGACTCAATAATAATAATAATAATATATAATCTGACCCACGATCACGCCTCCAGTCTTCGACTCGTGTGCTGACTCGATAACAAGTGCATATACATATATAGGTACATATATGTACCGACTCAACAGTGAAATCAACAGGACTGTGCCAATACAACTGTAGCCAACTGGGATTGAAATCATAATATTTCACCTTTCCATGTCATCTCAACATCAATCAAAACTTACAAATACATACATGGTACAAATAAGGCACATAGAGGCATGCTCGTGAGTCTTAAAGCTACCCGACATAGCAATATAGTCGCCACGTACGGACTCTTGTCACTTGGTACGTACGCGACGCCCCCCACAACATGTATACACAACAAATAAGGAGCATATGGGGACATTTCCCCCTTACAAGGTTGGAAAGAAGCTCACCTCGTGACGAAATCACCCCTCGAATCAAGGATGCACCCGAAATCTACTCTCGACGGCTCACAACTAGCCAAATATAGCGTAATTGAATCAATTTAAGTTCAAAGAAGAAGAATCAACCAATAAACCCAAAATTAGGCATTCTTGAAGGATTTTGGAATTTCGACCCCGGGCCCACACATTCGGATTTCGAGAATTCTTGAAGGAATTACTTACCCGAAGCCTAAGGATCATAATTACGTGATTTATACATGAATTCGTGGCTAGAATGGATAATTCACTAATTCTCCCATAAGCCCTAATTTACTACCAAATTTCAAGAATTGATGATTTAGAAGAGAGAATTAGCTAGGAATTGATGTTAAAACTTAGTAAAACCATGGAATTTACTTACCTCAATAACAATGGTGGAAGGTTCCTTGAAGACCTCTCTAAAGACTTGAGGAGGAAGATGAAAAATGGAGGAAATAGGCTAAGTCCCGTATTTAATAAAACTGCCTAGTTATTCCTTCACTGCGATCGCGACAAGGGCCCTGAGATCACGAAGGCCAACTGGCCAGACCTCTGCGATCGCGGCAGAGGTCCTGCGATCACGAAGAGCAATTGTGCCCGGCCCTGACTTGACACTATGCGATCGCGAGGATGGGGCTGCGATCGCGAAGGCATGGAGTCCAGCCTTCCGCGATCGCGAAGACTGGGATGCGATCGCGAAGGCCAAGGGACCAACCTTCTGCGATCGCGAAGAACAATCAGCAGCCTAGCCAAATTCCTTCTCCGCGATCGCGAAGAAGTAAACCAGACAGCAAAAATCTGTTTTTTTCCAACTTAATTCCCGGGGGTCCAAAACTCACCCAAGCCCCTCGTGATCCCGTCCAAAGGCACCGTCAAGTATATATTCATGATACGGACTCGCTCGAACTTCTGGAACGTGAAAAACAACAACAAAACTCAGAATTCAACCCCAAAACCAAATTGAATCAAACTTAAGAACTTGAGATTCTAGAATTCACTTCAACGCACCGAACATGCCTATACTACTCGGAATGTTCCCAAATTTTGCAGACAAGTCATAAATAACCATACGGAACTATACCCGATCTTGGAATTCCGTTCGGACCTCGATATCATAAAATCACGTCCCAAACCAAATTTCAAACATAAGGAAATCCTGATTTCCATTTCGGGAACCGAAATGCTCCCGGGTCATCGAAAACCCGAGCTGCACATACGCCAAAGTCCAAAATCATCATACGGAGCTACTGGAGCTGTCATAACTTGATTCTGAGGTCGTTTGCTCAAAATATTGACCGAAGTCAAACTTGGCCAAATAGGCCAACCTTAAGGAACCAAGTGTTCCTAAATCACTCAAATCATTCCCGAATCCCGAACCACCCGTCCCCGTGAGTTATAAAGCATGAATAGCCTCTATGGAAGGTTTCATTAAGGGAAGGGGATCCTAATACGCAAAACGACCGGCCGACTTGTTACAATCGTCAGTTTGACCATCGCGTTATGCACTTTATTTTTAGATCTTTCATCCACTATTAGTTTATTCACTATAGGGAGAAGCAATGGTTTGCTCACATCGATGGGTTCAAAGTTACCAAATTTAATCATATTTGGTGATGATGCAGTTTGGATGCCATCACATTCATGTACTTTGATAATATCACAAAGGACAATGGGCTCAAGTGAATCAGAAGTGACAAAGACTTGATTCAAACTTTCCTTCTCATCATCGAGCAAGATTTTCCTTTAGCGGACAAGTCCATGACTTTCTCCTTGAAGATAAAGTAATTTGAATCATTAGTCCTTCCAGCTTCATCTGGCCGCTTCATTTTAGGTAACTCAATGAGTTCTTCAAAAATTGTTGGAAAATTAGAGTCCAAGAATGTATATTCTTTTTTTTGCATTTCCTTTAGAGTTAACTTTCGGCCAGCTTTATCTTGTAAGGACATTGTCTTCACACTTTGCTTCTTACTCACATTTGTACTGACCTTTAATGGAGAGGCATTAAAATTCATTGATTCCTTGCTCTCAGACTTCGACACACACTTGCCTCCTTTCTTTATTTCTTGTTTATTCTTCACTTTGCGAGGTTCATAAATAGACGATCCTTGATTTACACTAGAAGACATGCTTAACTCCGTATCATGAGCACCTGTAGCCAATGCATTCCTTGGATACATATTTCTAATCCAAAAGCTTCACTAAGTCTATCTTTGCAGTCGAGGCTTGCATTCCTCAATCGATTGATGAAATCAACAACTGGTTCATCCTTCCATTGACGCATGTTTGTAGTTCAACCATACTTACAGTGCGCCTTGTGCTATAGAAGCAATTGAGAAATTCATGTTCAAGTTTCTCCCAGCTATCGATAAAACCAGCCTCGAGATTAGTGTACCAATCAAAAGCATTTTCTTTTAAGGAACTAACAAACTACTTGACAAGATAATCTCCATAGGTTCCAGCATTATTATATGTTTTGACGAAGTGTGTAATGTGTTGCTTTGGATTTTCTTTACCATCAAATTGTTGAAATTATAGGGGTTGATGACCTGCATGCATCTTCAAACTATCAACTCTCATAATGTATGGCTTCATATATGCGAGAAAAGACTTGGAAGCAACATCGTACATATATTTGATGGTTCCCATGATCAAGTATTTCAATTAGTCAATAGGAATAACCACGTCAGATGAAATCTGAAGTTCCTTAGGGGTCGTTGTCTGCCTTGCAGATGAGTCTCTTTTATCTTGCATCACATGGAGATTTCTGGTGCATGACTTGAATCTCCCTTCATCATGCTTTGTACTCTATCTGTCAGCTTGACAATTTTATTATACTGATCTTGCATATGCTTTATTAACCACTCAATTGCCTTTGTTAAATTTGTGAGTTGTTCTTCAACAGTCGAGTGTTAGTCACCATTGCTTGAATAATCGTCGTGGATGGTGGAGAAAAGTATGAGTTCTCTCTTAAATCATACTTTTAGTGGAACAACTCACGTGGAGTGATGGAGCAGATCCAGTGATCAAGACAACATCGTCATCTTGTGTGATAAGATTCCTAGATCTAGACGGGCTAAGTAGAACTAGTGTCTTTTCAACAATTTCAGCAATGTTCACTCCTTCTTCCAATTCAGTAAAAAATGATCTTGCCCCCTTTGAGGATCGAAAAACAAAGATAGGAACTGATTCAAATGACATTTGAATTGCTTGTTGTCCCGGCAAGATTGCTTTGTTCCTAGTGATAGGTCCGATGCTTTCCATAGTAGCATCCAACAAGTTTTCAACTTCGGAGGAAAACTTGGAATTCGTAGCGTTAGCAGTAGAGAATTTGAAGTTGATCTTCTTAGGAGCCATTTATATGTTCTTGAAATTTGGTGATTGAAGAGATGAGAGGTAGAGGTTGTCCCACCGGGCGTGCCAGAAATTTGTAACAACAAATTTTCGCGTCGAGAAAAATAAATAATCAAGACTAGAAAATTGTGTAACAAATATAGTATTTGATTTGAATAAATGATGAGTGTTACAATCTCTATTATATTTCTCTAAATCTTCAAGAATATAAAGTATATTGATGAGCTTGATTTTTATTTGATTCAAGGGCTTGTAAAGCTTGGTCCTGAATCTCCTTCTTGAACTTTGAATTTGGACTTAGTCACGAACAAGTAATTTGATCTTGACCACCTTGGTATTTGATTTAGCTTCGTTCTTGATCTTGAACTTGAACTTGAACTTGTAGCTTAAGTGCTTGAACTTGTAGCTTGTAGAAAAATCTTTCCCTGCTTCTTGTTATAACTTCTGGTGTATTCTAGCTTTATGAATACCTCTATTTATAGTTATAGGGAGTGGTGTAGCTCTGCGATTTGATTGATCCGTTTGAACTAACCAATACCATCTGGACACTTGGCACAACTCTGTTGGTTGTTGATTTGACTTGGCACGCCATCCTGTCTTGACATAGGACATGATTTAATTGGCTCATTTATTTTGGCTGGATTGCCACATCAGTTGACACGAGGTATGATTTTGTTGGCTCGTTCTTTTGACTTGGATTGACACATCACTTGACACGTGTCATGATTTTATTGGCACATTTATTTGGCTTGGACTGCCATATCACTCGACACGTGGCAAGAGCCTGACCTTTAAGATGGGCTACTAACCATTTGAACTTTGGGCTAGTAAAATGGGCTCATCTTTTGCACTCCAATTAAATGGATTAGCCCAATATATTTGGAGTTAAATGACTAACTCAATTGTATTAGCTGCAATATTTACTTGGGCTATTCTCTTGAATTTAATATAGTCCAAATAATTTGCGTTTTAAAATCCAACAAGATTTGCTTGCTTACAAATGTCCCATACTTCAAGAATTATCATAATATAGAAGTATCAAACTTTATTGACCGGGCTTGAAGTATAATTGGAGACAACATCATGAATAATTGTTTTTTGAGTTCATCCAGTTACACGTTATTTCTATGGAATGAAAATATCTTTGGATAATTTACCAATTAATAGACTTGTCTTACATGATTTATTTTGAGAGACCAATGCTTCAAAGTCCACGTAATACATTGATTTGAAGAAGAATCATAATGACGATTCCATAGAGGTAGTTAGTTTGTATTAGCATATCATATCGATAGATGGCACACACATGTACAAGAAGTATTTAGATAAAGTTGCTAATTGTTATCATAGTGTGGACACAAATAATATGTCTGTCATTCTACGATTTTCTTAGAAAAGCTGGAAATAAGGGTTTGACATTAGGTCTTATTTTTTGTTTAATTTGAAAATTAGAAAACGTTCAACAAAGTATTAGAGTTCTTGACCAATTTATATACTTCATACTATTTCATATGTGATGTTCATGTGGTGTGCTTTAAATGCTAGAATGGTTCGGGCTTTGGGGAGAGATCTGACAAGGATTTGATGTTGGGATCGAAAATAATAAAGCATCATGCGGAAGCTAACAAAGCAACTATGATGACGATAAATCATACGATACAAAAAGTATATTAAAAGAGACATAATACTTTAATATAATTTGGTCAATTGACTTATATATGATAATACTAATATAAAAGAAGAAAAAAACTATGGAAAAAAATCTCTCCCTAAACAATTTTTTTTTAATGACTACATGCTATTCTGTTGTTATGTGAAGGAATGATTCTCAAAATATAGAGGCTTTTTGCTCCAAGAAAGGTATATGTCAAATATGAAAGAGATATATATTTTTCTTTAAGAAAAGTAAATCAATTATGGTAAATTCTTTCTCTTCCTTCAAGAAAAGATAAAATCCAAATATGAAAAGAAATTCAGGACAAAAGTGTAACACTTGAGTCTTTCTTCTCTTTCCTTTCCCTCACATCCCGAGACTCTTTTTTTTTTACTTAAAGTTACCCATACATCCGTCTAGGTTGTGTTGTATTCAAAAGAGCGCAAGAGCGGGGCTAGACCTGGCCTCACAGAAAATACAACAACGGTGATACAATCACCCCAAAAGAAGGACATGAGGTTCATATATATACACCCTCCTTCCTAAGATCTATGAACAAAATTAACTAACAAAGAAATTAGATTTTTCATATTTTATCCTTACACTTGGAAGTTTCCATTTATCAAGGAGAAAGAGTCCCTTTTAAATTGTTAGGCAATTCTTGAAGTGAATGATAAACCCTTCTCTGATTTGTAGATGTAGCCAATTTAGCAAGACAATCCGCAACCTGATTCCCCTATCTGAAACAGTGCCTGACCGTAGCTCTAGTTTGTTTAATAATGCGGGAGGCTCTGTCCATAACCGTTTTAATCTTCATGTTTTTAGGATTTCCATCCTTGAGCATATCCACTATGATCACTGAGTCCAGTTCGATGGTGAAATTAGTGTATCCATTCTGACTACACCATTTCCCTCCAAACTCTGATGCTTTAGCCTCTACCATAGTATGATCATCATAGCTGATAGGAATAGAAAAGGTCGTAATACGATCCCCTTGACTATTCCTGACCACCCCTCCAATGCATGCCTTACCACTTTTTTTGCAAAAGCTTCCATCCGTATTAACTTTGACAGTGCCGGGTAGTGGAGACTCCCATGTAACTTGTATCAATTTCTGAGATGGTCTGAGTTTCTCAAACTTTTCACATAATAAAGTCCATTCCATCTGAGTATATTGTCCTGGTACCATATTGGAGATAGTCGTTTTCAATGTCCATGTGATTTGGTGTCTCATCGAGTTCAGCTGAAACTTCTTTTGTTTTCCATATCTGCATGCATTTCTTTGTTTCCACAATTCCCAACATATGATTGTAGGAGCTATCTGAAGCATTTGATTGTGCACTTTATTGTTGGATGTTGCTTCCCACCATCTTTTGAAGGTAGCAATAATAGGCTCCTGCTGATGTTTGATTCCAAATGCATTACCTATGTTGTTCCATATAAAGATGGCAGCTTCACTATTATTAAAGACGTGTTGAACTTTTTCTACCTGCGCAGAAGAACAACAAGAACATATGGAAATAATGTTAGTACCAAATCTACAAATAACACCATCAAGAGGTAGCCTATGTTTTAAAATTCTCCAAGAGAGAAAGGACATTTTAAAGGGGAGAAAGTTATGCCAGATTTTGTTTATGAAGAAATTCTTCTTTTGTTTTTTAAATCTAATGGAGTGCCATGCTGAGTTAGAAGAAAATCTCCCATCATTAAAGGTAGTCCAAACAGGGAACTCTTCCTCATTTGAATCACTTATCTCCAGTTGAGCAATACTATCCATAATATGTACAGTGAGACAATCGTTGAGTTTGATAATATTCCATTCTCCATTAATTATGAAGTCTTTCACCTGTACTTTAGAGGATCTCCCACCACCTTGTAATATGTTTGTCCAAAGCACCTTTACATGTCCAGTTATCCCACCAAAAGCTACAATTACCTTTTTGTATTTCCCATCTAATGTTTTCCTCTGCTTTGTCTCTGATTTTGAGAATGTTTATCCAAATATGAGAATCAGTGGGATTTGACTTTTTGTTCACTGGATGGGATCTTTTGCAATATTTATTCTTGAGAAAGTTGGCCCATAGAAATGGGTGAGTTCTGAATCTCCACCATCTTTTAATGCTGAGTGTATCTATGATATCTTCCATTTTTCTGACACCAACCCGTCCCTCATCTTTGGGGAGGCAAAGATTATTCCATGAAGACCAATGATATTTGTTTTTACCTTTATTTGTGCCCCAGAAAAAGTTTGCAAAGTGTTTCTCCATGAGCTTAGTAATTCCTTTGGGTGGGTTCATAGCAGAAAGGATGTATGTGGGGAGGGATTGTAAAACATGTTTAATCAAGATCATTCTCCCTCCATAGGACATCATACTAGCTTGCCATCCATTAAGTTTCTTGACCACCTTAGAGAGCATACCGTCAAAAAGATTGCTAGTCTTCCTCCCAAAATAAATGGGGCATCCCAGATAGGTGAAAGGAAAAGACTTATCCATGTAACCTATAACATTCCTAATTCTATTGATTCTTGTAGTGCAGATATGAGGGGTTGTAATAAAGAAGCTGTTATCGTTGTTAACTTTCTGCCCAGAAGCCTTTTCATACCTGTCAATTGCCTTTTTGATTAACTTGAGAGTCATGTTGTTTCCACCACATAATATAGCAATATCATCAGTGTAGGCTAGATTATTGATCAACGGACCTCTCGGATCCATGCTTAAAGAAGTGAAGCCAATAAAGTCATTTAGAGAATTTAGAGATATAGAAATAACCTAAGCTCCAACAATAACCAAAGAAGGGGATAAGGGATCTCCCTGTTTGAGGCCTTGAGTAGATGTGAAAAAACCTGTTCTAGCCCCATCGATGATGATAGAGTACCAAATATCTTGTGTAAGTCCCCAGATCATGTCAATACAATTCTCAGAGAAACTAAATTTCCTCATAACTGCTATTAGAATCTCCTTTCTTCAGGAGTACATTTAGCATATACTGTTGTGATGTAGAGATCCATGTTGGCAGCTTCATAATGCAATTTGATAGTAAGTTGTTGATCATGATTTCTCAGAATAGTAGTCATGTTGTTGCCTGACCACATCATCCAAATCTGACCATTTGAGTTAGAAATACAGTGTTGATAATCAAGGAACCTCCTGCACCTTTCTATTTGGTTAGTACTAACAAAAGGCTCCATAATAGCAACTAGTTCCACCTTATAGATGAAGATCAATTTTTTAAGCCTTGGTAAGGCTTTTTTGGTATTCACACCCCTAATGTTCCAAAAAATGGCATTTATCATGGAAACAGTTCAGGCTAGCATGAGTGTCCCCCTTTAGGAGGTGTAGTATCTTTGCTTTTGTTCTTCTTTCCTTTTTTCCTTTTATTTTCTCTGGAACATATGATCTGGAAAGACATCCTTTGATTCAGATTGTATTTGCTCTTCAGGAACCATAAATGTCACCCTATTAGGCGATGTCACCTCTATTTGTTGACTAGTCACATATCTATCTTGTTGAAAGTTTGATTCCATATTGAGATCAACTACCATCTCAATCCCAGGAATATTTTAGATTTCAGAAGGCACACTAGTAGATTCATTGACATAATTATTTAGGTTAAGGGCTCTCTTTTGAACTTGTCTGTTTTCTTTATCATCCCTCTCACTCAAGTTCTCATTTTCTCGAATGGACTCCTGCATATTCTTCCTTGTTCCACAGTCATTGGTATAAACTCTTTTCTCCTTCTTATCAATCTTAGATCTTGAAGGCAATTGAACATTAGCTTGATCGTTGACTTCCTTAATTTACTCATTGACAGTCTTAGATTGATCTCCCAATTCACAAACATTAGCCTGACCTCCCTGTTCACATATATTGACATCACCACTATTTTGGTTCATGTTTTGAAGGGCCAAGCTTATTTCCTTGTTATGTTTCTTCCTCCAGCTAGAGTCATCAGATAAGTTATAGAGTGGTTTGAACAAGACTTTGGCTCTCTTCTTAGGAAGTTTCCTATTTTTTATTTTCCTGGTGTTTTTCCTCGATCTCTCCCTGATATTGCTAGGTGGTTGTTGTAAGTGTTTATCCGACTTGGACTCATTGTTTTGCATTCGACTAATTATGTTAACAGTCTGCTCAGCATCAATAGCAGCTCCAGTTCCATCGAATTCAGCAGATTCATCAACCTCGGCTTTTTTATTTTGTTCACCAAGTTTCAGATTTTTACTATAGACAACAATTCCTGGATTATTTTTTTTCCAGTTTTTTCCATTTGATTGAAATTATTTTCATGCTGTCCAGCCTTGTTAGCAGTTTCAGATGCAACAAAATCAGCAGAAGCACATTTAGCAGAATCAGCAAAGGCGCATTTAGCAGTGCTAAAATTTCTGTTTTGAGCAGTCTGCTCCACAGTTCCAGCAATTTCAGCATATTCAGCAACCTTAGACTCTTTATTATGATCACCTGGTCTCTTTGTTTCTCTAGTCACAACCTTACCTGTTTTCATCTTTTCGTTTTTTTGTTTTTGATTGATTCTGTGTTCATCATGTCCAGCCTTAGCATCTGTCCCATCTCCAACACATTCAGCAGCAACAGTAACGTTAGTACCAGTTCTAGGCTTATGTTGTCCAGTTTGTTCTTGTTGATTAAAACTGTTTTTTTGTTGTCCAGCCTTTTTGGCTTCAACAGAGTTGGTAGGAACAGGTTCAGCAGTTTCACTGCTTTGATCAAGTGTCACGACCCATTTCCGGGTTGTGATGGCGCCTGTCGTGGAACCAGGCTAGCCAACCGT